>JAPZDZ010102251.1:0-16535 GCA_029783805.1 Acanthurus tennentii
TTGGGTGTCCTGAAAGGCGCTTTCAAATAAAATGTATTATTATTATTATTATTATTATTATTATTATTATTATTATTATCTCCCCTGCTATGACTGGTTTGATGTCAAAATGAAAGGTTTGTCATAATAATTTTGATATTAATCCAGTTTCCAAATCTCACATCTTTGTTTAGAATTAATCTTAAGTGTCTTTATTAATAATATCTCTTCCACCAATATCTATTCATTATTCAAATTCACTATCAACACTTTGATTACCTTTTATCCTGATTATAATTAATCACTTATTAAGTATTTTGGCTGGCTGGGATCTTCACCAGGAGCTGGACCTCCATAGCTCCTGCTGCTTTAAAAAAAAGCTCATAACATTCCGAAGGACACTACACACCTTGGACACACTGTTTGAACTGTTCCCATCAGGCAGATGGTACAGAACCATTCAAAAAAGCACTCTCTCATCAACTGGCAGTGTCCCTAGCCTGAACATCGCATTTGCCACCTAACTCTTAGAGAGGGCGCCACAGTGCCACTTACCTCACAGATATTTCATTACTATATTATTGCAGTAGGGGTAAGTGGAATTACATACTGCTTACACCTCTGTTACATTAGCTGTTATGAATTTTTAGGATTTTATGAATTTTGCCTGAATTTTGTCTTACTTCTCAGGGGAGCATTTTCAAAAATGGTGCCCTGACCAGCGGCAGGAGGCAAACTACACAGACCATTTTCGCTCTTGGGGTTGTTTTCTGTTGGAAGACAGTCTCATCTTGATAGTGATGTTAAGGTTAGGGTAAGACTACAGGTGGGATGGTAAAATAAGCCTTTGTAACCCAGTTATAATTCTAAATGGACGTTGTGGTGGAAAATCTGGTCAAAGATCAGCTGTAGGAATGAGGAGGTCAGGAGACGACAGATGTCTTATGCAGAGGCATTTATTGTAGAATTTGATGTCGAGGAGATCAGTACTAGCAACATCAATGGGGGATCATGAGTATTGCCACCACAGATCTGAGGTTTTACTGTGTGTAAGATGTATTTAAGTCTTTGTGTCCTCACATGTCGCCAGTCCTAAACTACATATCCAAATAAGGAGAGGTGACAAGGCCTAGGGGGTTAGAAAGATTAATTCACAGACATAAACATGATTACTCCTCACGCCACATCATCAGTAATAACACTGTCAACAGAGGTCAACTTACATTAAAAATGTGAAAATAGGACTTAAAAAACCTATTAAGAACCTTCTTAAAAATCCAAGGGGAAAAAGCGACCCCAAGAGTCACTTCAAGAGGGCACATCCAAAGCTTCCTCAAAATGCTCCAATAGAAAGGTTAGAGCCCATTTTGAATTCATATTATTAACTAAAATATATTCTATGGTCCTGCATTTTTCATATTAGTGGAGGCATTGTTATATTGTTAAAAGATTTTCTTTTGTTTCCATTTATAAGAGCTGAGAAGGTGACAAGCAAGTGGACAGGCAGCAAAGTAGAGGCAGTTGAGCAGCACATTTCATTTTATAACAAGCTGCAAAGTACCAGATAAAGACAAATGTGGCTCCTGCCTTCAGGCAGAGCTGGTAGCTTGAAAGACAAAGACTGGGTTGCCATCAAATACTACATTCACAACAGAATCATAGCATCAAAAAGAAGTATGAATAGAACCATTAACTGCAAACTGTAGCCCAGGCACAATTCAATATCAGGTGAACTTCATTATATTTACATTCTGTGCCTTTTGTAAATGGTAGTGCTATCTTGCTCAGTGCAGCCAAATGTTCAGATTAATCATCGTGTTTTTTTTCAACCTCCTGCTCTTCTGGTTGAATTCACAGTACCTGCCATAATTTCTTTCAAAAACTGAGGTTTAAGATGATAGGTTCATACTCTGCTCTCAATTTCAAATGCCAACATACAGTTTCAACAAGCTATAGAAGTATTACTTGAAGAAGTTGTTACTTCCACCATCTGTCAAGTTTTCAGCAATGCATCGTTCATACCCATATGTTGTTGAATTTGGTTTTTGAACTGTTAGGAAATCCATCTAGTCCACTCAGCTCATTAAGCCATCTGGCTTATCTGTGAGCCTGATTTAACTTAACCATAATCAGTTACCTAATCAATGGTCAGTAAAGGTTGAAGGATTCTGCAGAGGTTGGCAACATTCATTCCTGTGCACCATAAAATTAAATAAAAAAATATTTCATATTCAAAATCATTTATTTAACAAATACCAAATGACAACATACAATATCTAGTCTAATCTACTCTAACAAGCACTATCTACACATTTGTATGTTTGAGTGTAAGGGTGTTCATGTATGTGTGTGCGTTTGTTTTCTGATTCAAAATGGTGGTTGTGACTGGATGGCTTAAACAAAGAAATTTAAATCAAAGATCGCAGAATCAAAGATTGCTGTAGAGAACCACATGGTTGGTGGAGAAGGTAAACTGAAGATGCCAGGTCAAAAGCAGGGTGGGCTTAATTTCACAGAGGTCACTCACATGCCACTTAGTGGATATACTTTCAGTCCTGTATCAGGGTGCTTTTTCAACTGCCTCATTTGGTCCTGACTTTTGGACTTCTCAGTTTGATCCAAACCAATATAGCAGGTGTGAAAACTCCCCTGGACCATGGTCCAGACAAAACGGATGAATATTGGTCCGACCAAAATAGATGGTCTCAGTCCAGATCAAACTGAACCATGGTGCGGTTCTTGTCCAGTGTGAAAGCAAAGGTTTGGACCTCCAGACCTTCGTACTTATGACAGGAAGTTTCATGAGGCTACATAGAAAATGGAAAACAAGTGAAAATGACCAAAAATGAAAAATGAGCAGAGGAACTATGTGGGGGGTGGAGGAGGCCAAATACCTTATTAACATTTTGTCCAAAGACTTTATCGATGGCCAACCAGTGAAATCTCAAAAAGCTACAATCAAGCTACAAACCAAGGCATTTTCAATGTGCAGACGTCAGATGCCAGCCTGCCACCAAACCAATCAATGTTATTATAGAGACATGTGACATAGGTCTGTCATGTAAAGTCTGTTAGTACATTTGCATAATTGTAGTGTGAAACTGACAAGACTAAATGTATACAACGTAACAAAAATGCAAACCTTGGTTTGGACCTTTGTCCAGACTTTCAGGAGTGAAAGTGCTATTAGAGTGACCAGACATCTTTCTTTTACAGGGACAGCCCCCATTTTGGTGGCCTAATCAAGATCAGAATCATGCAGATTTTGTAATCCCTCTTTCTGCTATCCCAGATAATACTGACCCTTTAGATTTTTTCCAAGTATTTCAAAGACTTCTAAGACTTCTCCTGATTGTGATCAGGATCACAGAATCTGGATTTGTGGTCATTCAGTAAACCGCATTCTGTTGGTCAAACATTTGACCAACAGATGGCGACAATACACTAACCCCTAACCCTAACCCACCATCGTAAGTACACACATACAAGGAATCCGCTTTATTGTTGTTTTGATGCATAAAAAAAGCAAAGTAAGCACAGTAGAAAAAGAATTAGACAACACATGTGTTAACAAAATTTTAGTAGTCTAGATCAATTAAACAGGCCACATCCTGATAGGAAATCCTGATATTTAGCATCAAACCTATCCTAATCTCCACCTTGGAGCTTTCACACCCAAAGTTGACATTATATCTGGATTCTGGCTACTAGCCAATATTGCAGAAGCTCTTTAAAGGAGTCTAACAATCGAATGCAGGACTGGTAAAATACTGAATTGGACTGCATAACTGAAGGCCGTCGGTGGGACTGCAGGACTGGAGGCTGCCACTAGGGCAGCTGATCAGGAGGCTGGCAGTGGGGCAGCTGGGCAGGCAACCAGCAATGGGGCTGCTGCCATGAGAGCATGGTAGTCTTTGCGGCCAGGAAAACAGGAGAACTCTGTAGACCCACTGGGAACTGCTGCTGCATTGGCAACTAGAGGCTGCATGGGCACTGAAGGCTTCTGCTGCTGCATGAGCACTGGAGAAGGTGTCAGTCAGACCACGAACTGGGACATAGGAGCAGGTGCTGGTCGGGCTGCTCTCTGGGGTGCAAGAACAGGTTTCGGCTGGGCTGCTGACTGGGATGCAATAACAGGTCTTGGCCAGGAGTAGGTGTCCGTTCATCCTCCAAATAAGGAAAAGACAGGATGTCAGCCAGGACAATGGGCAGCTGAGGCCCTAAGAGGCTGGGCTTCTGCACCTCCACAGAGCTGGGCAACAGTGAGACATCACAATGGTGAGAGTAAAGCTTCCTTCTGGTGGACTTGCTAGAGGGTGTCTGCATGACAGGATCTTGCAACTAGCTTTGTTCTTGCTGGCCGAGTGAATGCTGTCAAGTTCCAAGGGCCAGGAACTTGAGCCTCCCCTTTTTCAAGAGCCCATCTCAAAAGTGAGTTTGATCACAAGGAAAGGAGAATTCTTAACAGAGGTATCAGGCAGTGAGCTAGCCACTGACCAAAGGTTAACAGGTTGGTAGCTAGCTGACTCAGGACAGGAATGGATCAGGCTAATATATTTATCCCTTGGAGGCTGCAGACTTAAAGCCAACCACAAGCTGTTGTTGTGCAGGCTTGGGAGATGGCTAGAATAGTAGCCTGGAACATGAGACTGAAACTGGGACTAGAACACTGGGCTGAGGCTTGAATTGGTAGCTGGAAACCTGTAGCTGAGACTATGGCTGGCAGCTAGCAGGCTGGGGAACTGGCTTGTAATTAGGGGCATGAACTAGAATCCTAAGCCAATGCATGTTTGAACTTGAAATCTTCCCTCGTGCTGCACAAAGAGCAGCTACCTTTTATTCTCAAGAGGTATCTTTCTTGTCCTGAGTCCTTGTTGGGTCCATGTTGGTCAGATAATTCCTTTGAGAGAGGTTTTGTGTTCTGGACCGACTGAGGCAGGCAGAGGCAGATATAGGCAGTGCGTTCAACAGTTTTAATATAGAAGATTCAAAGTAAAAAGTATGTAAAGTGAATGGTAGACAAACAACACGCACAATAGCGGTAAGAGGCAGGCTGACACTAAAGTGGATGATGGCAGCTGAGCAGATAAGTCCAGGTGAGCACAGGAGAAAAATGCTAGGGAACAATAGAGCACATGGCTGGCCAGGCAGTGAGACACACAACACAACAAACACAGGAAACGACATGTAAGCAACAATGGAAATAAGCACTGAGGTGATATTACAGGAAAGAGGCAAAAATCAACAGCAAAGACACAATAGAGGTAATCACATGAGAAACAAAGAGAATGCTAGAGCACTATTGAAGGATGAGAATTATCTGGAGCAGAAGTGGAGTCATGACCAGGTATTGATGGTAAAAGTGATTGTTGAAGATTAAACTCAGGTGTAGCTTGTATGCCAGAGACTGGAATCGAAAACATGACAAGCCACACCACCTGCCTCACACACATTGCAGGCGGGAGAGGAGAGAAAACACAAAACAAAATGGACAAAAACCAAAACCACAACATGATACCCTGTGCCACCCATTTCAGCAGAGAATAGAATGATTGAGTTAGCCACAAAAAGAGCAATTTTAGACAAGCGTAGAATAAAGTTTCTTGTGCTATCTTTTATTTGCAAAGATACTCGGATCAGCGATGGGCTGACATGAACAAAGGTTCCCAGGAGTAATAAGTCACAATCTAAGTCTGTGAGGCTATACTTTGGATCATTAACTTTAAACTAATTGTGAACATTTTTATCTTTTGAACGTTTAAAAAGTTGACTTAGTTAGTTAAGCCTTAGAGCATATGTAATTAGAGAATCAGTGTAAAGGCCAATTGGAGGTAAAATAATAAGACAAATAATTGGAAATATTTTCCAAATAAAAAAAATAATACAATTAATTTGCCCATACTTTTTTTTATAAATTACAGGTACACAGCAGAGTACTGTTTGTGAGGCTGCCCTTCTTGCCATAGGTAACAGTTCTTTTGCAGCAAACCACCCTAACATGGCAGCTGTAAACGGGCTAGTAGAAGGTGCACTCAAATGAGGTCATTCATTCATTTATTATTCGTAATTACTTATCCTTTTACAGAAATGTGCATGCGTGCGTGTGTGTGTGTGTGTGTGTGTGTGTGTGTTGGGGGCGGGGGTGTTTAACTTAAGCTAAATTCTTAAGGGAAAAAACAGACTTATTTTTCTGGTTTCTAATGCAGTTAAAGAGGAATGGTTATTTTTGATTTTGATGAACAGCTGAAATGTCCAAATTAATGCTGCATATGTTAAAAAAAATAAATAAATAACATCACAACTTGCTTGTTTACAGCATCTCACTCCTTTTGGTGACAGTCCTCCAGGAGCAATTAGGGAAATTATGAGGCAGTCACATTAGCCACGTTAAACCACTTTCATATGACAGTAATCTATGTCCTGATTAACACTGAATTATGCATATTCCTTCAGCTATTACCTTTGAGAAGGAAGGAGATAAATTATATAAAACCATGGAAGTAAGTCATTTGTTTGCACCCAGAATCATCAGACACCACTGAACTGTTTATACTGTCTGTATCTACTGTCATATCTGCAAAACAAGAGTAAATGACAGAGATTTGCTTTGAACTTGGTAAGTAGGCTCTACGTCTTTGGAAGATTACATTATTCAAATTGAATAATTATTGCACAATAAATAGGTGTTTACTGTTTTGGGCCTGTCCCTAGAGGTTCTCTTCACCAACAGACAGCCCTTTTTTCCTAAATAAAAGACTTTAGATTAAGGACTTAATGTACACAAAAACAAACACAGATGTGGCCAGCAGCAGAGCATACTGTCATGTGGACACTGTACACAGTTAATAGGTGAGTGCATCATGGTTGTTGGAGTACTTACAGCTCACACTGCATACAGATTGTCAGTTCGTATGTCCCTACAACTAATATTTTTTTCTGCCATCAGCACAGTGACTTCTTGTGGTCAATACACATGAAGTTTAAAAACATTTTAATTGTCAAAATCTTGCAAATAAAATGAGGCATTTATTTGCTCTTCAAGTAAGTGAACAATAGTTTGAGATTTCACTTGAAAACTCCTTAAAAGAATTCAGCACATAATTACATTTATGAGAGAAAACCACTTTCGAACTGGTCTGTATGGTCTGCAATCTGTAAGCATTTCCTGCAGATCTCTGTCTAAATGTCATGTGACAAGACTTGATGTTAACAGAGGTGAGCAGCTTGAAAGCAAGGACACTTAGTGGTAATTTGCTACTTTAGAGTATTTCGACATTTGGACACTGTTAACTTTAGTTTGATCTCATGTTTTAGTTCTAAATGGGATTCAATTTGCTCTGCTTTTCTCTCAACTCCTTTGGACCTGGTCTTGTCTTAAGTTTGATGGGGCTTTCGTTGATCTTGACTGCTCTGCCCTCTACACAAAAATCCTTTAATGCAACAACTGCAGATGGCATCTCTCTTCTTCCTAAATTACACCACTGCAGCTGATGGATTGTGTTGTAAACAAGCAAGCTTAATGAAATCTCTTATCAGTAGAGCTCACTTGCCATTGGGGACATGCAGCGTCTAATGCAGCAATTAATTCTGCAAATTACTTATGAGTGAGTTATGCAATGCAATAATATTCATTACAACTGGGCTGATTGCATCATAGCAGGAATATAACCGAGATGCTAGACACACGGATGAGAGACTGCAGGCGCCCCAAAGCAAAAGAGAAAACATAGTAACCAAGACTTTGCTCTCAATGGGCCTCATTCATCCACCTTCCATAGAAGAAATTTCTTCTGAAAGGTACAGTGTGTAGAATTTATTGGCATTTAGCAAAACAGACTTGGTAGAAATGGAATATAATATTCTTAAGTATGTTTTAATTGGTGTATAATTGCTTGATAATAAAATGTGTTTTGCTTTTATTACCTTAGCCTTTTATATCTACATAGAAGTTTGACGCACTGCCATGTTGCACCGTTATGTTTCTACAGTTGCACAGAACAGACAAACTTAATGTTGGCTCTAATATGGGCCTTACACATTTTTATATATAGTGGGTGTTTAGTGAAAATGCACTAGCTGAGGACAAAGAAAAAGAAGAAGAAGGCAGGGTGGTTGCTGTGTGCCTAACAATTTGTATTTATTGATGTTTGAAAGTAATAAGCTTAAAAATCGAGGATCATAACTATTATGACATCACAAATGAGTGCATCACTAGAGACCAAGAAAAGAAAACGCAACAAAACTGAATGAAATCAGGACAGGAGACAGGAAAAAAACAAGAGTCAACATCGGTGTTGCCTTTCCCAGGTGGAAGTTACCAATGACAGATTTATGCTTGAAGACTGATACCAAAGTTGGCTATTTCCTGCTAGGCAGGTAAGGTGAATATTACAACCAACCACAAAATAACGTTATATTCCCCTTTCTGCTCATGTTCCAAAACATAGGCTAGATAATGGACAATGTTATGAGCACAAAGTAACATCTATAATGCTGGTCACAGATTTGGCGGTAACATAAATTAGCATTAGTATGATAACAGACAATAATGAGCTATCTTATGCTAATAGCTCTGAATTTTTTCCTTCTCTCTGGCAAAACATTGTTCGTTAACTAACAAAGATTTCTAGGTGAGGCTATGTGCAAAAGAGTAAGTAAGCCAGAGCAATGTTACTGATTTGGCATGAAAGATAAAAAAACAAGAAGTCTGGGCATCACAGAGTCAAACAATTTAAGTGCTTTTTACAGTGCTCCATATTTTTTTTTTACATGCTTGTATTGTCATTTAGAATTACATGTATACAATTAGAAAAAAGTTATTTTACACTCAAACACAAGTAGCTTTGAGAAAGTGGTGGACGATGCCTTGTTTCCCAACTTGCTATGTGTCCTTGAAAACCACCATAGCATCTGTAACTTCTCCAAAAAGGAGGGGTGAGTGTTGCAATTTAGAATGCCACCACTAAATGTAGCTAAATACTTTGATAATACACACTGGGCCTTAAAGTATGCTGTTAATTGTGGAGATTGTGTCTGCCTCCTGGACCACAGCTGAAAGTTTGTTCCACAGGACAGAAGCTTGATAAGTAAGGCTCTGGCTCCCACTCTATTTTTAGAGACCTTTTGAACCACAAGTAAATCTGTATCCTAAGACTGCAGAGTTCTAATTGAACAGTAGGGTACAGCAAGCTCCCTAAGATATTATGGTGCCAGATCATTAAGAACTTTGTAGGTGAGGAGAAGGATTTTGAGTTTCATTCTGGATCTCACAGGTAGCCAATGCAAGGAAGCTAAAATTGGGTAAATGTGTTCTCTCATTCGTGTTCTTGTTAGTAAATGCTGTTACGTTCCGGATCAACTGTACACTCTTTAAAGACTTATTCAGGCAGTGTGAAAAAAAGGAATTGCAATAGTCCAGTCTCGAGTAACAAATGCATGGACTAGTTTTTTCCACATCTTTTGCAATGTTATGAAGTTCTAGAAAGCTGTTTAATATGGGAGGCGGAAGGCATGTCCTAATCAAAAATAACCCCTCAATTTTTTTAAAATGAAACTGGATGCTAGAGTGAAACTGTTGAAAGTAGTTATATTATTAGATAATGTGTTTCTGTGTTGTTTAGGGCCAAGTACTATAACTTCAGTTTTATCTGAGTTTAATATTAGAAACTTTTGGCTCATCTAAGTCTTTAGATCCTTAAGACATGTTTGATGTTTCTTCAACTGATCACTTTCATCTGGTTTTATGGATAAGTAGAGTTGGTTATCATCTACATAACAATGGACATTGATTGATGTTGTCAAATAATGTAGCCTGGGGGAAGCACAGATAAGGTGAATAGAAATGGCCTGAGCACTGAACCTTGTGGAACTCCATGACTAACTCAGTCATGTATTGACTATGGGTTTAACATGTACAATCTAAAAGCTGTTCGATAAATAAGACTTAAACCAGTTTAATATTCTTCATTTAATACAAAATAAAGTCTCTGGTCATGGTCAGTAGTATCAAACATAGAACTAAGATCTACCAAGACAAGTACAGAGACAAATCCTTTGTGTGATGCTAATAGGAGGTCATTGGTTACTTTCACCCATGCAGTCTCTGTGCTATGGTGTACTCTATAGTCTGACTGAAATTCCTCATATAAGCTGTGGTCATGCAGAAAGTCACATAACTGATCAGTGACAGCTTTCTCTAGGGTTAGGGATAGGGATTAAGTGATGAAACCAAAAAACACTCATCTTACTCATCTTTCTTTTTGCTATAGCAAGATTATGTCGACATACAGTGTGCTTCCACACAGCACTAGTCACCAGTCACCTGAATTGTAACAGTGAATTTAAGTGAGTGGACATGATATGCAACATATGCCTAAAACAGATGTTTGTATGTATGTACCCATCAAGTTCACCTACTTCCTTGTCCAAGTGAAGAAGCACTTGCTGTGAGCCATATTGGAGTTCTATGGAATCTTGCAGGTCTTTCCACCTCAGAAATGTAAGACCAAAGTTTACCCTGGACTGTTTTCTCCAATCTCGCTTAGTTTCAAATAGACTGCTTAGCTGCTCCTCACGTGGTGTGGTCTTTTATAAAGGGGCTGTGGGCCAATAGTTCTGAGGGAGGTGGACGGGTTTCACATGAACTAATGTTAACATACTGCTATCTCGGCTACTAAAACAAAGAAACTGAGTAGCCCAAGAACAACACACATAGAGGGTGTGTGACAAAACTCTTTACACTTGAAGTCTTTATAGCACCAGTTCTTTAGGTATCAAAGTGTGTTTTTCCTGAAATCAATAGGGCTTAGTTGTGTATCTAGCCCCTTACAAGTCTTGACTGCCATGACTTGGTTCAGGGAGGAATGGACCCAAATGCAGACAACAGGCAAAAGTTCCAAAAGGAAGGCTTTATTGAAGATCTCAAGAGAAAATACACAACTCACCAGAAGCTTACTAGGGTCAACTAGAAACACAGGATTCTTTTCAAAAGAGACTCGAAGACTTACTAGGAGGAGCTTAGAACTTGGAAGAATGAGCCGACAAAAGACAAAGAGCACACAGAGACTAAATACACACATGAACAAAGAGACACAGGTGGGAACAATCAACACAGATGAAACCAATTGGGGTTGACACAGAAGGCAGGAAGTAAATACAGAGACAACACATGGGAAGACGAGACTATCAAAATAAAACAGGAAACCAAGAGCCAAACATAGACACGATACGACACTAACTCAACTTAACTTAACTCAAGAACATGACAATGGCAGGAAATCACAAGACAAGAAAAATCAAAATTATTATTCTACTTTAACTCCTGCCCTCCACTGGGCCATTTCTTACAAACAGTACTCCCATATCTCTGGTGACCAATACAGTTCCTCTTAATGACATAATTAATAACATAATTAGTTAAAGGGTAATGCAACATAATACATTTTAAAGTCAGTTTACTAGTTATGGAGAGGATAGCTCAGGCTATGTATATTTGCATCATGTGGTGTGGTGGAGCTGTGATATTTATGAGGCAATATATATGGACATTACTTAAGTAAGGCTGTGCAATTACAATATCATAATACAATGTTTGCATTACCACTAGGTATATGCTGTTTGACAGAATATGGGCATTTGTTTTAGCATTATGCAAGTTAGTTGCATAATGGATTATGGATACGGATTGAATGTGGATAAAAATTCACGGTGTACAATAAATCCATGTATCCATTTTTTTAATTTATACAAATACATATACTAGAAGTCAGGATATATTAGCCTCTGCTTCTTTAATTGTGGTTGTTCTAACCCAAGTCCATCTCATGTATGTCTCTTACCTTTATGATTAGCAGTACTAAACTGTTGGAGTTCCCCGTAGAGAAACTATTTTTTCAATTTATTTTGTAAGATTTACTCTTGCAGATAGACTAAGGTGGGAAAGGAGGAGCCCAAAAAATCATTTGAACACTTTGAATAATGCACAGAGTAGAGGCTTTTAATGTCCTGAAAGAAGCTAGTAGGACCAGAAATTGGTACTTTTTGTCAAACTAATTAATTATTGGATTAACTTGATAACAGGGTTCACAGTCAGCCAGTATTTTCCACAGAATTTTTACAGTTTGCCTCCTTCTGGACATGAATGTATTTCCATTTCACATGATATTTGGAAGTATGTGTGTTATCCTACTACCATCACATCTTTTTAAACCACAATAGATCATAAAGACAAAGAAAATGGGGGGCATGCAATGAGGTATTCACAAGGTTTATAACTCCACTGTGCCCCCAGATTAGTCTTTTTATTTTTTGCTAGCCTTGCTGCTCTTCGTTTCATCCTATTGCTTTTGCATGTGGTTAGCTCTGTGACCTTTGTGGTGCGTGGTGAAAATCTTAACACAGATAGCAAACCAACTGAGCTGAAGACAACAATTATGTTAATTATTTTTTAAAAGTTGATTCAGCTTTGTTAATACAGTTATGCTAACTCCAGTTACATTCTTAATGTAAGATAACCAGGTGTTTGCATGAGTTGCAATAATAATACTATTCCTAAATATGGTTCTAAATAAAGTTTTAAAGTGCCTACATCTGACTCTGCCTGATAAGCCTGCTGCTGGGGGCTAGAGTAGAGAGCAGGCTTCAAATTTATGAGCAAATCACACTACTTGGTATACGGCTATGGTAGCAGTCTGCTGAGGCCAGCAATTCAACACACACATGCACACCATTGCATAGGTATGCAAGTGCATGTGTTTTAAACGCCCTTTTTTTGATAGCATGACTTTTATTTCTTGTTTCATTGTGCTGTGTGTAGTGACTTAGGCATTAAGCCATCTGAAAAAATCTATCTCTAAAGAAAATCAACTCAAAAGTTCACAACATGCTGGCTTGTGAGTGTAAGCAATACAAAAGCTTAGTAAAAATGATATGTTGGTTTGAATGTTAAGAAGCATTTCCTTTTTCTTTTTCTTTGATGAAGTGTTTGTTATGGCTTGTTACGTAGTCTGTTTGTGTGTTGTTGCTGTCTATATGGACTGGACACCATGGGGTGCAGGCCACTTTGATAAACAGATTAATCCTTCAGTCAAAAGTAGTTCAATCATGAAAGACACCACAAGAAAACAAATTTGCAGATGCTTTATTTAATAAAGAGACTTTGGTGTTGACACTTTATTCAATTTTCAGCTTTATTGGCATTTTATAACAACCCATAAGGGGCCCCCAAGGGGAGTCATAATGCATGTGGGGCTTGACTAGTGTCATTTGGGTGGAGTGTCATAGGCTGCATTTAGAGATGTAAGAAAAAATACTGAGGTGGTACACATATCATTTGATTATAATACTCAGTGGGTGAAAAGGCCTGAAGTTCAGTCCAGTACAATCATGGGATAGTAACTGAGAGACAGAAGTTAGTACAATAGTCTTCTCATTTGACAGAAACAAAACATTTGTGCATCCATCTATATACTTCAAACAGGTCTGCCATTCTGCCATTTGACCTACCTACCAGTGACCAAGTTGGCTGAGATTACAATCTGGATTTGGAATAAAGTGATAAATGTTGGCAGAACTTGCAATTCTCAAGTAAGGAATCTTAAGGGTTCTGACTACATCTAGTGATTGAACCAAGAAGTGCACATAATGTTGGCATGGCTTGTGGCAAAAATATGAGATAAATCACTCATAAATAACAGCAAAAATTATGATGTCAAGAACATGTCTTTTTTGTAATTATTTTGTAAAACGACAGCACTTAAATAGATGGTGCTGGTCCACCATCGCAGCAGAATGGGTTGTGTTATTGTCTCCTGTTCAACAATCCCTTTCATTTTTTTAAATCATCCATAATGTCAAATCAGTACTTAGTGAAACATTTTCCACCCATTTGTATGGTATTAATCTGTGAAGTTTGGAGTAGCCCACTCAATCTGCTGCACAAGACTTACTACTGCCTGAAAATATGACCCACATATATTTTTTCAAACTGAAAATGAGTAACATTGTAAAAAATAAGACAGTTAAACCTCTCCTTCAGTTTTTAAGGACAATGTGAATGTTAGCTTCTTGCACAATGAGATACAGAATCTTAAGTTGTTAAAAGAATTCTAACAGGTAAAAACTTAATGGGGAAGGTTGAGGCAATTTGTAGTAAGTCAGATGTTTTGTGGACAGCTGATCTTTTTAGACTCCCTTTGTCCTTCATGCAGTGAGTTCAAGTTGCTTCCATAGGGGTAGTTTTTTCTTCCTTAGGAAAAGAAAGTTGTTTTATTTAAGGTATAATTTTTTTGGAGATGACTGACAATGTCAAGAGTGACCATGGTATCTACCTGTTATGTGACCATCCATTGACCATTATTTGCTGCTTGCATTGATATGGTTCTGAATCGTTGTGGCAGTATTTGAGAAGAGTAGCATTATTTGTTTTTCCAGTCACATCTTCATCCCATATAGTTGATGTTCCTAGGCTAGATTGGATACAGTTAGTTACAATAAGTAACCCAAACTCTTTTTAAAATTTTTATAACTCAGTTTAATGACAGTGAAAAGATTATAAACAAATTTATATCGGAATTTTTTGTTTAGATTTGTAAATTTTTAGGAATTGAATACTATCTCGATGGCTCCCCCCACCTCTTCCGTCGACTGGGCAGTTGAAATGGGGAGCCAAAGGTAATGCACGGGCCGATGCATGTCGTTCGTAGCTCTCTGTTTCCATTTTACTCTGGTCCTCTTTGTTCTCGTGTCTTTAAATTTTCCTCCTCTGGTTTAAAATAAGTGACATTAGGTTTCATTTATTTCCTGCAGTTGAATAAAAGTAGCATTACTTTTCTTTCAAGCTGGTGAGCTATTTGAGAGCAATAGTTGAGTTTAAAAACACTTGTCAGTCCCAAAACAGGGTTCTGAAAGGATGTTCAGGTGCGGCTGGGTCTAGGGTTAGGTTAGGAACAAAATGCTGTACAAAGTCAACCAGGGAATACAGCAGGCACTGGCCTGTGCTGTCATTTACATGAGATATGTTGAAAAGCATTGTTGTACTTATTAGATCCATCCCTAAGAGGTATGGAAGTTTATATTTTCAACAACCTCCAGGAAATTCTTTACATTTACCTTAACTGCCCAAAGTTTATATATGGATCCCTTCAAAAACAATATTTTATGGACTAGGTACATTTACCAGGTCCAGGTCCACAGATTACAAATCAATATTACTAATAATAATAAAAAAAACCTGGTCCAAAAACAAAAACAAAACCGGTCTGATGGGGAGAGGTCAACCAAAAGTCAAGCTGACCAACATGTATATCAAGTCAGATTTTAATTCTACCAGGCACAAGCATCAAGCTCAATAGCAGGGCCGGGGACACCTGACTCTAATCATCCCAGCTAGAAACTAATTCAACCAGGGAAACCAAATTATTGACTTTGAGATCTAAAACAGGAGGAGACAAAAGAAACAGATGTGGGGAACCCCCAGAAACAGCAACAAAAGAACCTATAAGATTGAGGTTAGTTTCCAGAAGCTAGAATAGGTCAATTTTAGGGCTAGTTTAGAGAAGGATGTTTTTTCTCATGCCATGAGTGTGGGTTCCTTGCACGGGCAACAGGGGCCTGGGTGATGTCGCCCCATCTACATTCTATGCTCTGATGGAGCGGTTTGTAGAGTTAGGGTGACTGAGGCTGTACAAAATTACTAAAAATCTACTCTGAAACCATAGGTGGGGTGTGGGAGACCTCTGCTGGCTGGAGGGGGTAGTTCAAAGACACAACCACAGGAGGATCTGGAAGTAAGTGCTATGTATACAAGATATTTCAAAAAAAAATTTATTTTGTGGACTAGGTACATTTACCAGGTTCAAGTCCACAAATTACAAATCATTATTACTAATAATGAAAAAAAACTAAATCAAAGAACAAAAAATCAAACCAGTCGGGTGGGGAGAGGTCAACCAAAGGTCAAGCAGACCAACATACATCTCCAATCCGATTTTAGTTTTATCAGGCACCAGCATCAAGCTCAATAATAAGGTCGGGGACACCCGACTCTAATCATCCCAACTAGAGAATAATTCAAACAGGGAAACCAAGTTGTTGACTTTGGGATCTAAAAAAGGAGGAGACAAAAGAAACAGATGTGGGGAACCCCCAGAACCAGCAACAAGGGAACCTATAAGGTTGAGGTTAGTTTCCAGAAGCTAGAGTAAGTCAATTTTTATTTTTTAATCTTAAATTAAGATCAAATTTAGGCCCAAATAAAAAGAGACAAAAGGTTGAGGTTAGGAGGAATCAAGAGAGGCCAATATTAGAAGCCCCAGTGACAGCAGCACAGGAACCTATAAGGTTAAGGTTAGTTTCCAGAGGTTGGGGTAGATTAATTTTAATTGACCTTAAAGTTGCAATTGAGTTCAGGCCTAGGGTTAGGGTTAGGGTTAGGAATTGAATACTATCTCAATGGCTCCCCCCACCTCATCCGTCGACTGAGCAGTTGAAATGGGGAGCCAAAGGCAATGCACGGGCCGACGCATGTCGTTCGTAGCTCTCCGTTTCCATATTACTCT
>JAPZDZ010102438.1:0-16495 GCA_029783805.1 Acanthurus tennentii
CCAGCTGTGAGGAACTGCAGAAAGGCTGTGTAAGTCCAGATGTGATTATCAACATTATAAAGCAACATAAAGCTGAACCCATCAGTATGAGAGTAAAGATACTTGACACACATGATAAAAAAGTTTGATTATTCATCATTTTATCACAATAGTCTTTAATGTGACAGTTTCTACAGTGTCTGCACTATGTTTCTATGATGTGTCTGTTTCTTCTTCTTCTTTTGATATTCAGACATGAAACATCTGTGATCTGCTGGAACTGACATAACTTCAGATTCAGATCTGTCTTTTAGGAAGTTTAAAAATGACTAAAGTAAGAGAGGAAACTAGATTATTGAACAGTTTAACTGAACTTAAGAAAACCTTTCTCATGTAATTACAATAACACAGTCTTTAATGCTAAATAAAATATGAACTCAGCAGGGCTGATTAAATTAATGAGATGCATCAAAGATGCACCAAAAACACAAAGATGTGACTGAGGTAAATGCATGTGAGTGAAGTTACAAACTGCAGGGATTTTCCAGCTCACTGAACATAAAGTTTAAATAAAGTCAACAAGCACAAATCACAGCAGCCTGTTCATGAAAATATGACACATGTTGACATTTCAGTCATTTGGCAGTAACTTGGGTCCGAAACTGCAGTTTGCAGTTCATCATGTTGCTCAAAGACACTTGGACATGTGGACAGGAGGAGCTCAAGTTTCAAACCACAAACCTTGTGATCAATGACTGAGCAGCTCAGACTGACCAATAACCAGCTGAGCTACAGACACTCATGTTAATGTGCTTTGTGATGCAAAATTAGTCTGTTTTGATAATTAACTGTCAGATTTTATTCGGTTGTAACTTTTGTTTTCTCTGTCATCATAGACTGTCTGACTGTGGACTCTCAGCGATTCATTGTGAAGTTGTGGCCTCAGCTCTGAAGTCCAACCCCTCCCATCTGAGAGACTTGGACCTGAGTTACAATGACCTGAAGGATTTAGGAATGAAGCTGCTGTGTGATGGACTGGAGAGTCCAAACTGCAGACTCAAGACTCTTAGGTCAGTTCATGTGTTTTCCTCTTATTCAGTTGAAACCTGTCCAATTTAATCCACAACAGAAAGTCTCTTGTTTTCTATGTATTAAAAATCACAGCAGCTGTTTTTTAAAGTGTGTCAATTCAGTCTGAACTGAAACTGGATTGGTGTTATTAAGGAAACTTTATCCTTCAATGTGCCGCAGAATGAAATCAATATTAATCATTTTTGTTTCATGTTAGACAAATTAGAAAATTTTCTTTATACATAAAAACTCTAACACACACACACATAGTCAGCTGCGTGTTGATTATGGTCACAGTGATGATAAAGAGAGAGTGAGAATCTTTGGTTCGAAATTAGATCAACGGACAAGCTGAGAGAATTTTAAGAGGTTTTTAAAACCCTTTATTCACTTATATTATGATGAATTTCATGTTAAGTATTTTGAAATTTGATGGAAAACACCAGTTTCAGATTTTTCATTAAACGGCTCATGATTGTTTAAATCATGAGAAGAAACAGAAAGAGAAACTAACAACATGTCTGATGTCATGATTCCAGACTTGACTGAGTTCAGCAGCATGCCAATAATGTGTGTTGACATGAACAGGTGTGTGAATGTTGTGCTGACATTTGGATGATGTGTGTAGAAGGCTGACATGATGATCCACAATAACACAATGATAAAGTCACTCTGCTCATTTCAGGGAAAAGTTCATTGATTAGGATATAGTAATGTTGAGCTCCACATTTCAAACCTCAACACATCTGATTGGATAAAAATGGATTTTTATCTCCATCATTTTTTCTTCATTCAGATTGAGGGGCTGCAGTTTGTCAGAGATCAGCTGTGCTTGTCTGGTCTCAGCTCTGAAGTCCAACCCCTCCCATCTGAGAGAGCTGGACCTGGGTCTCAACAACCTGCAGGATTCAGGAGTGAAGCTGTTGTGTGATTTTCTGGAGAGTCCAAACTGCAGACTGGAGACTCTGAGGTCAGGTCACTGACTCTCTGTTGCTGTTGGAGATCTGAAATATTTAATGAACAACTGTAGCTCACTGATGATCATCCATAAATGTGTAAATTTTCTTTTTTTCATATTTTTATGTTTCTTAAACTAAACTTATTCTGCAGTCACAAAAAACTTCTGGTTCTTATAGAAACTGTAAAAAATGTTCACTGTTAGATATTAAAGTGAATTCATGTAAATTTTTCTTTGGAAAATTGTTTCTTCTGGATGCAGAAGATCCTTAAGTTTGAATAAATCGAGTTTACATGATGACTTAAAAATATTTTTAATGTTTCTGTGATTTTCAGTATTTTTTCATGAGTAAATTCTCATCATTGATTTATTGATCCTCTTATCCTCTTATTTTATACTTGTATGTGATAAATCTATCCATGAATCAATCAATCAATGTTTATTTATTAAACCTTTTACAACATAGTAATGTTGAGTTCCACATTTCGAACCTCAACACATCTGATTGGATTAGAAATTGATGTTGATCTCCATCATTTCTTATTTATTCAGAATGTGGAGCTACAGTTTGTCAGAGATCAGCTGTGCTTCTCTGGTCTCAGCTCTGAAGTCCAACCCCTTCCACCTGAGAGAGCTGGACCTGAGTAACAACGACCTGCAGGATTCAGATGTGAAGCTGCTGTGTGATTTTCTGGAGAGTCCAAACTCCAGACTGGAGACTCTGAGGTCACTTCATGTATTTTGTTCATGTTCAGTGTAAATTATTTATTAATTTATCAATTTAATCATGAGTTGGTTCACCTTACTGATTGAGTGTGAGTTGTTTTTAAGTTTTTGTGTCCTCACATGTCATCAGTCCTAAACTATGTATCCAAATAAGATCAAGCTGTTCACCTTCAGGATCTTACTAGGTATCAGAACATAAACATTCATACCCTAGGCCTTGGTTACCATGGCGAGGGCAGATGGGGACAGTCTGCACCAATAACAACACTGATTAAAACAAAGGTACTGTGTGACACAGACATCAACTCTAATCTACTTAAGGTTAAAGAAGTATAGTGGCAGACAAAGAGGTGAAAAGGCATGGGGGTCAGAGAAATCCCTTCACACCCCTGTCAGAATATGTTTTGAAGAGGCTCCTCATAGCTCAGGTAGACCTGACGTCACACACCTGCCTTCCCAACACTGCAGTGATTGTAGGTTGTGAAGTTGATGCACTCGCTCCTTTCAGAACATCTGAATGCCAGTTATTTAGGTGGTAAATTAACCAACTTGTTATGCTGTTTGACTTTAACAAAGTGTACAGCTGTTTTTTTGTCATCATTTATTAGTTAGAAATTTTCCCACACTGCACTCTATTTTGACAGCTTCATGTTTGTGTGTGTTCCTGCGCATTTGCTGAGTTCAGGCATGTCAGGCGTGGCCTAGATCAGGCAATGACGCACTCGACTGGTGACACCACTACATTACACAGAAAAATAAACAGTTGAAAAGGGCCATGTAATGTTCAATTAATTGACAATATAATTGAATCGTGTAAAATTTTATTGACAATTAATTGATCATCAACTAATTTTTAACATCCCCTGTTTAATTCTGTGCGATTTAATCCATAACAGAAGTTTGAAATTTTCTTCACTACCTTGTTTGAGCAAAAATCACAGCAGCTGTTTTTTTAAAGTTTCTCAGTCTGAACAGTTTGGTTCCGAATTCAGTCTAAGCTCAAACTGGATTGGTGTTATTAAGGAAACTTTATCCTTCAATGTGCTGCAGAATGAAATCAGTGTTTATCATTTTGAGCTCCACATTTCAAACCTCAACACATTTGATATGAAAAGAAATGGATTTTTAACATCGTTACCTCTATGTTCCAGATTGAGTCACTGCAGTTTGTCAGAGATCAGCTGTGCTTCTCTGGTCTCAGCTCTTACGTCCAATCCCTCCCATTTGAGAGAGCTGGACCTGAGTAACAACAACCTGCAGGATTCAGATATGAAGCTGCTGTGTGATTTTCTGGAGAGTCCAAACTCCAGACTGGAGACTCTCAGGTCAGTTCACTGACTCTCTGTTGCTGTTGGAGTCAGAAATATTATGTTGATAATCATTTTTGTTTAATGTTTATCCATAAAGTTGAAAATTTTCTTTAGTTCATATTTTCATGTTTCTTGAACTCAATTCCGTCTTAATCACCAAAGAATTCTCCTTCTTAAAGAAGAGGCGTTCGAGTGCATCAATGTTTTTAGTTGTTGCTGAATGGTCTCATGGAGATTCATAAGGTCCTCTGAACTTATATTTGTCTCCACTGAACAATTTGACTCTCTGAAGAAGAAATATTTTTTGGTTTCTGTTTATTTTAATATGTTTTCTCAAACATTGTCTCATTATTGATGCTGGTCATTTTACAACATACACATACACAGGTCAGAGTTCACATGCACCTGTTTAAAGGATGAAAATCATTTTTCCTGTCTGATTACAAACTTGACTGAGATCAGCAGACACATCCATTTCTCTCTGCAAACTAAAATCAGGCCTTTGAGCTCAGATTGAACTCAGCCCTTTGAAATTATTTTATTGTAAACATCCTCCAAAGATTTTCTAAATACTCTCTTTCAATGTGGTTCCTGTGAAAAAATTTGTGAAATTGATCATGATTATGTTCTGAATGTTTGTCTTGACACCAGTGTGTTTGGATGAAGAAGCTGTGCTGCAAATATATGATGTTCATCAGGTGGTGGAGTGTGAATGAGAAAAGACTCCATGAATTTGAGAAAATGTGGCCATTGGATTGATTTAAGTGCGAAAGCAACAAAAACTGATCGACGATTTGGTTTTCGTGGACTTCTGCTGAGCAGCAAACAACAGACAGACACATTCAGAGACGAGCTGGTGAACAACGTGGAGCTTTTAGCAGTTTCTTTTTTATCCATCCAGCTGACATGAACAACATGATGCTTTATGTGGAGTCATGTTTGTGTCTCGGGATGAACATCAGTCCATCCTCTCTGTCTTTAAGCTCTGTGTTTGGTCTCCTTCTGAGGAAACGTGCTCTTTAGCTGCTAAAGCTCCACCTTCAGCAAGTGGTGTTACTGACCTGAGTTGACATGAACAGGTGTGTGAATGTTGTGCTGAAATTTGGATGATGTGTGTAAAAGGCTGAAATGATGATGATCCACAACAACACAATGACAAAGTCACTCTGCTCATTTTAGGGAGAAGTTCATTGATTAGGATATAGTAATGTTGAGCTCCACTTTTCAAACCTCAACACATCTAATTAAATTATAAATTGATTTTTTATCTCCATCATTTCGTCTTTATTCAGATTGTGGCGCTGCAGTTTGTCAAAGATCAGCTGTGCTTCTCTGGTCTCAGCTCTGAAGTCCAACCCCTTCCACCTGAGAGAGCTGGACCTGAGCTTTAACAACTTGCAGGATTCTGGAGTGAAGCTGCTGTGTTATTTTCTGGAGTGCCGAAACTACAGACTGGAGACTCTGAGGTCAGTTCATTTTTCTCTTGTTCAGTGTAAATTATTGATTAATTCATTAATCATAAGTTGGTCACCTTACTTATTGATTAACAATTAATCGATAAGTGGTGATTTTCCTAAGAACCTAAATTCTCCAGGTATCAATGCTGTCTTTTTATCTAGACAATAAAAAGCTAAATATTGCTCATGATTTACAGAACAAAAAATGCATGTCATATTCCTTAATCAATGATTTATAGTACCATTTGGAAAACAGTGCATTTAATTTCTTTTTTTGTAGTACAACAAAATAAATTCTGCATAAAAAATTAAATAAAATATGTCGGTTACTTTAACATGAAAATAAACTGCACACTGGCTCATCTGTAATATATGAAACATCATCAGCACAACAATAAAATTCTGACTAGTAAATGAAATTAATTATTATGACGGCCTAGGTGACATATTTTATGAGATATAACAGAAAATATCAACCTTGTAGGCTTCCTAACATGAAAAACATGAAACATTAGCAGCACCTAAAATCCCCCTTCAACTGAGAAAGGAAACAGTAAAGTAACTGGAACTGGACCACAGTTAACTTGTAATAGCTTCTGCCTGACTTGAAAAAAAAAACACCCCTTGTTAAGGAAAAATGTGGTCAAAGATGAGCTGAAGGAAACAAGGAGGTCAGGAGACAGTTGATGTCTTACACATAGGCATTTATTGCAGAACTCAATGTTGAGGAGATCAGTACCACCAACATCCACAATCAATCATGACCATTGCCACCACCAGTCTGAGTCTGTCCTGTGTGTGAGATGTTTTTAAGTCTTTGTGTCCTCACATGTCATCAGTCCTAAACTACGTATCCAAAGAAGGTCATGCTGTTGAACTTCAGAATCTTACTGGGTATCACAACATGAAAAATTCAAAGCCGCGGCCTTGGTTGCCATGGCGAGTGCAGATGGGGACAGTCTGCACCAATAACTTTAAGCCACAACACTGATTAAAACACAGGGACTGCAAGATACTTTTTACAGAAAAACTACAAGAACTTTATCACATCAGCAGGGCAAATGTATTTTTATGCAGTAAAAACCCCCTAACACACACACACTCAAATATATAGTCAGCTGTGTGTTGATGAAGGTCACAGTGAAGATGAAGAGAGTCTGAATCTGTGGTTTGACATAAGATCAGCAGACAAGATGAAACAGAAATTAAAGAGGTTTTGAAAACTTTTTTTTCACTTATAATAAACTTCGGGTTAAACACTTTCTGATATTTTATGAAATGATTCATTATTGTTTTAATTGAGAAGAAACAGAGAAGAAACTAACAACATGACTGATGTGATGATTCCAGACTTGACTGAGTTCAGCAGCATGTAATTGGTGTGTGCTGACATGAACAGGTGTGTTAATATTGTGCTGACATTTGGATGATTTTGATGATCCACAACAACACAATGACAAAGTCACTCTGCTCATTTCAGGGAAAAGTTCATTGATTAGGACATAGTAATGTTGAGCTCCACATTTCAAACCTCAACACATCTGATTGGATTCTAAATTGATTTTTTTTATCTCCATCATTTCTTCTTTATTCAGATTGAGTCGCTGCAGTTTGTCAGAGATCAGCTGTGCTTCTCTGGCCTCAGCTCTGAAGACCAACCCCTCCCATCTGAGAGAGCTGGACCTGAGTGACAACAAACTGCAGGATTCAGGAGTGAATCTGCTGTGTGATTTTCTGGAGAGTCAATACTGCAGACTGGAGACTCTGAGGTCAGTTCACTGACTCTCTGTTGCTGTTGGAGATCTGAGATGTTTTACTAACAATCATTCTTGATTAATGTTCATCCATAAAAGTTTTAAATTTCCTTTAGTTCATATTTTTATGTTTCTTGAACTTAATTCTGTCTGATTCACCAAAGAATTCTCCTTCTTAAAGATGAGGCATTCAAGTGCATCAATGTTTTTAGTTGTTGCTGAATGGTCTCATGGAGATTCATAAGATCCTCTGAACTCATATTTGTCTCCACTGAACAATTTGACTCTCTGAAGAATACATTTTTGTTTTCAGTTTCAGTTTATTTTAATGTGTTTTCTCAAACAATGTCTAATTATTGATGCTGATCATTTTACAACACACACGCACAAACACATATAGAGGTCAAATCATAGTTCACATGCACCTGTTTAAAGGATGAAAGTCATTTTTCCCATTTGATTGCAGACTTGACTGAGATCAGAAGATACATCCATCTCTCTCTCTAAAAGCTGACCTGATGATGAGCCACAATAACACAATGACAAAGTCACTCTGCTCATTTTAGGAAAGAGTTAATTGATTAGGACATAGTAATGTTGAGCTCCACATTTCAAACCTCAACACATCTGATTGGATTCTAAATTGATTTTTTTATCTCCATCATTTCTTCTTTATTCAGATTGTGCCGCTGCAGTTTGTCAGAGATCAGCTGTGCTTCTCTGGTCTCAGCTCTTAAGTCCAACCCCTCCCATCTGAGAGAGCTGGACCTGAGTGACAACAAGCTGCAGGATTCAGGAGTGAATCTGCTGTGTGATTTTCTTGAGAGTCCAAACTGCAGACTGGAAACTGTGAGGTCAGTTCACTGCCTCTCTGTTGCTGTTGGAGATCTGAGATGTTTAACTAACAATCATTATTGATTAATGTTTATCCATAAAAGTTTTAAATTTCCTTTAGTTCATATTTTTGATGTTTCTTCTTCCATCTCTCTCTGCAAACTACAACTAAAAGTTCAGATTGAACTCAGCTCTTAGAAAAAATTATTATATTGTAAAGATGCAAGAGATGGATTTTGATCTTAATCATTTCTTCATTATTCAGATTGAGTTACTGCAGTCTGTCAGAGATCAGCTGTGCTTCTTTGGTCTCAGCTCTTAAGTCCAACCCCTCCCATCTGAGAGAGCTGGACCTGAGTGACAATGAGCTGCAGGATTCAGATGTGAAGCTGCTGTGTGATTTTCTGGAGAGTTCAAACTGCAGACTTGAGACTCTGAGGTTTGTATGCTGATGGGCCCATTTGTTTGTCTCAGTTGTATTGGGACTTTACATTTCACGATCACAGATCATTATGTTCAGGTACAGCGACCGCTTTGCCAACCTTGAAGTTGAAGTGTAAAGGGAAACCAGAGCATTTATTTCTTTGTACCTGCTACATTCACATCAGCGTGCAGTGCTCTGCTCATTTGCTAAAGGAAAAGTCTCTGAACTTTTTAATCACATAATCACATCACATAAATAACGCCTCAAACTATTTAGTACAGCCCCAGTACATCAATTGGCTTTTTGGCTATCAGCTAACCAGCAACATACAATCATATTTACACAATTGTACAGTGTATTAGTTCTCCTAGTCACTGCTCAGATTCAGTGAGAAATTGCTCAAACAACAGAGCCTTTTCTAGCAATTCTACCAGTATTGCTGTTGACTGCAAATGGTCAGTTCCTGTGTATCTAAAATTTGTTGGTGTTATATGTCTAGGTTCAATAACGATCAAAGTTTACCTGTTACTTTGACTGGAGTCAAGAAGATGAGTGATTTAAAGGAAGAGAACAGATCACATTCTCCAGAAACCGCTTGTATCTGGTCTGAAGATAGACCTCCAGTTGTCAGTGATGAACCTGAACCCTCTGACTTAAAGTAAGAGACTATTTCTACTGAGAATCCAACTGCAATGTTAACAACAGGGTTTCATGCAGCTCTTACATTCATGTCGAATTTTATATTTGTGTTATTTTAATGTGTATGTGTATGCGTGTTTGCTTAGCTTGAGTTCAATACAGTATTTTCATCTAACGCACATACGCGATTGACGCAAAGGAGGGAAAACCTTGCCGATCTGTTCTGGCAAACAAACATGTTGTAGGTTTTCCAACAAAACGAATCTCATTTCTATGAGAGGAGTCTATGGCTGACACGTGTTTTTGATCCAATGAACTGTGTAGTCTTCCAGTTATAGTTTTGTAGATTTATTTTAAAAGACGATGAACAATTACATGGTTAAATTCAATTTTTCTTTAGCTATTCTACTGCTATCCGGCACACAATTAGAAAACCATGAGACTCCTAACCTCTCTTGTGCCCAACAAGCGAACTTCACCTGACCCTAAGCTACATGCAGCAATTAGCCCAAAACGTCTTAACCCTAACCCTAATCTCTTGTTGACATTGTCCAACCTCAAATATCTTAATGTAAAAATAAATCATGTACAGGTAGTACAATTACCAATAATGATGCAAATTATAATAAAAAATTTGTCATTCAAACATAAAATTCCATAGACTTAAGTCAATATACCATGAACTTAATATCCAAATACATGGGCATAGGCATATGGCGCCTACACATGTGAAAGAATTGCTTTGAGTAGCTAGCATCATAAACATAGGAAAAACAATGTCTGCCATTCTGTCTGTCTGCCCTTTGCTTTGTTTGGACTAAAACATTTCAACAACTGTTGGATGAATTGTGACAAAATGAAGTTCAGACATTCATGTTCCCCTCAAGATAAACTCTGATAACTTTGATGACCCTCTGACATTCCTCTATTGCCATCATTGGGTCAACATTTTAATGTGTTCACTACTTTGGTCAAGAAGAAAATATCTGAAGAAAGAATGACACTCCCATCAGTCTCTGACAGAGTTTGTGTTTACTGCTAATTGGCTAATGTTTTTTTGTTACCATGCTAAACCAAAATGGTGAACATGGTAAACATTATACATGCTAAACATTAGCATGTTAGCACAATAATTGTGACTGCTTTCCTGCCAATATATTTTGCGAACAGCTGCACAACCCAGACAATTCCCTCCGCCTACCTAAACTTCAACTCATCTGATTGGACCGGAGCTTGTAGCTGTCACGGAAATCGAGACAGGGTGACATCTGCTTTACATAAACAAAGGCTGGTGTGTAGATGTCAGTGTTGGAAAAATCATGCCATCCTCATTTAGAAACTCTTTTAATAAACAGTGGACCAGTTTATTCACTACAGGCGTTTTCTTCATTGGTTAGTGTTTCATCCTACCTCAGGTAAGTGCGAGACATTACAGCACCTGGCTGACCAGATTAAAAACCCATAGAAAAAATATCCAGACTCCTTGCTCATTATTCATGGGGACTTGAACAGCACAAACATCAGTCACAAACTTCCAAATTACAGGCAGTAAATCAAGTGTCCCACCATAGACAGTTACACTCACTGGACCAATGCTACACAACATTAAAGGACACCTGTAGCTCTGTTCTCGATGCAGCCTTAGGACTCCCTGATCATTGTCTGATTCAAGCAGAAACTAAAATCTGCTAAGCCTGTGGTCATGACTGTGCGGAGATGGATCAAAAAGGCAAAGCCAGAGTTAATGGCCTGCTTTGACTGCACAGGTTGTAGTATTTTTGAGGCTGCAGCTACAAACCTGGATTAACTCAAGGACACTGTGACATCTCACATACATTTTTGAGAGGATATGTGTGTGCCAACAAAAACTACTCTCATACAACAACAAGTAACCCTGGTTTACTTAAAGAATCAGGTAGTATATCAGGCCAAGGGTGGACATACTGAAGTGGGGCCAGAGTCCTGTGCAGCCAGGCAAGAAACACTAAGGAGATCGAAGCAGTAAAAAAGCTACACTGAGAAGAAAAAACAAGCTCTTAGATAATGTTGCTACTTCAGTGTGGAGAGGCCTGTAAGACATCACTAGCAATAGCTGATCATCCCTCCACTCGTGAAAACCCATCAACTGGTCAACTTCCTGAAAGTCTTTCATGCAGGATTAATAGAACCACCTTCACTCCCCTCACCTGCTCTGACTCAGACTTCACACATTAACCCTTGCTGATACCTTCTCTACCCTCTTAAATGACCTTTAGTGAAAGGAGCTGATGTGATTGGCCATTACTAAAACCAAACACTGTTTCAATTAAATCTTCTCTTAGCTGGATGTGAAAGTCCAGCTCATCAAAAACAAAAAATATGACAGTTTGCTTGTCTGGGATCATCATTATTTGGTTTGTTGAAGTGAAGGCTTCTCGCCTGATCATTTGACCTTCAACATTTGAGATAACTGCTGTTTTTGTATTCACCTCTACAGAGAACATGACAGAGAAAACACGGCTACACCAAACAAACAGGCAGGAGGTGAGTACAAATTATATTTTAAGGAAACAAACTGTTCTTGAAGCATAGGTTGCTGTTGTGTGCCGGTTAATCTGTGTGACCAAAGCAGATCTTAAATTCTGGTGATGACACATGATTTCTTTTGTGGGGGTTTCCTCACAGCAAGAATGTGTTCAGCCTCAGTTTTTGTTTTAATGCACATTTTATTGTTTGGACAAGCTTGTTACAACTTGGTACTGATCTCCTTTGGACTTGGTCTAACATGATCATGCTTGTTTTTTTTGGCTTTTTCACATTTGTTTTTCTACATTTTGACTTCATAGGAAGGTTAACATGTAGATAAAAATAAGCATCATGGGAAGAAAGACACACAAAGGGCACGCTTCAAACTTGGGATGATGCTGTTATAGATTTATGAATGCCTGCTCATTAGGATGCCACAAAGTGAGTTTGACATCTGTTGTGTGTCCTCTTCTCCCCATTTGTTGGCTCTAATCCACCAGATGCCTCTACATCAAACCTTGACGAGTACAACACAAAGGAGAATGTGGATGAAGAGCCGATTCCTGATAATCCAGAGATGTTTCCTGATGATCAAAATACATTTGAGCAGCCACATCAACTTGTGTGTGAAGAAGATCTGAACTCAAATGTCAGTTTTTCCATGGTTAACATTTTTAATAATCTGTTAATGATCAGATTTGTGTCTCTTAGTATTAAGGAACCCTTCGGGGATGTTTATGTCTATACCTCTCGATTCTGCCTTTATTCAAGTTGGAGCTGCTGTAAAGTGTAGACTGCTTCACATAAGCAGGATTGCGTTAAATAATAATAAGTCATATTTGCAAGGCCTAATCAAGTGAAATCAATGGTAAAGACTTCAAAGCGAAGTAGAGAGGATCCTGTCACCTGTACATACCTGTAACAATTGGAGGTTCAGTTTTGTTTCCATCTCAATGGGTTCAAATTAACTCTTTAGTCCAGTTTCATTAACAAATCTTGTGCCTTCTTCAATTTAAGGACAAGTTAAGTTTCACACCAGAACTGCTGACTGAGTGCGGAAAGATGTCATACAGGTAACCCAAACACAACAGGCAGAACACTTTGACCTGGTTGAATATTTTCGGTCATGACACCTTTTACTCCTTGAGCTGCTGCTTCACTCACACCTTGTCCTACAATTCAGCTTTGTCCCCCACCTCTAAAGCAACATCTTTCGCTGGTTTCAATGATTCTTTCCAGCACAAAAGTAGCATGGTTTTGTGCTGGTATTGTCATGAAACCAGGCAGATGCTGTATGCATGAAGCCTGATTTTTTTGGCCAGGAATTGAATTTTTTTTGGGTCAAATAATTTTTCTGCTGAAATATTTTTGTCTGATGTTGATTGTTTGATGTGCATTTTGAGGTCTGGACACCTTCTGAATCACCTGAATCACTAGATAAAGTCAGCAGACAGTCTGATGGATTTCATCTGAGCAGAGAAGTTGCAGGATGTGCAGAGAGGAAGACAAAACCACTTGAAATGCAAAGATGAATTAAATCTGCGTCTGCATATCTGAACTCAGTAAATTAAACATGCTGAAAGCTAGTTGTGATCAGCCTGTCTGTATCTCACAGGTTCAGTTGTCCTGGTCCAGGTGTGTTCCAGTGTGCTTTGACTGGAATGGTGTTTGTTATGAGTCAGAAGGCGGAGCTGCTGTACAGTGCTATTCAGTGGGATGAGAATCTCCTCCAATCAGCTGGCAAGATGGCTGCAGGGCTACTATTTGATGTCAAGTGTTCAGAGAATGCTGCGATCCATCAGCTCTACCTGCCACACTGTGAAATAATGGATGGTAAGGATTAGGACTGCACCTATCAATTATTTTAGTAAATGAGTATTGTTTATGAGCACACAGCAATTTTTTCCATTACTTTTCCTTTATCAAGGAGCAATAGTAGTATACAAAAGAGAAAATAAGACAGGTCTCCGAAATGAACTAACTGATTTTGTTTGTTTGGAAAATCAACATTTCATTCCAATAATATCTCTCTGTTCTTAAGCTGCCCATAGTATGACTCTGCAATTTTCTGAAAAAGAGTGAATTTATATGTTGCTGGATGGACCTGGATTCTTTTTATATTTGAGTTATTCAAGTTTCAGCTCTAGTAAGGAACATTATTGTGCTGTGTGGGTGCAGAGTTCTTTTAGAGCAATGATAAAACTCAGAACTCCTGCTTGTGTGACTCACATTTTCCATCTGACTCTCACTGTCGAACCCTTTGACAAATGGGTGGTGCAAGGGAATAAAGCTAGTTAATGAGGTCTCTGAAGTCATCAGGATTTGTCATCTGCAGATCATTAAAAATTGTTTTGTCATTGGTTTTCTTCTCTTTCTTTTTACCTATTACTTATTTTACTTAAATCTTTAACAACTTTCTCTCCACAGCCCTGCTGCCTGATGGCCTGCTGTCTGTCGTTCACATAACTGATGGTGGAATGAGCATCCTCAAGCCACTGCAGATTACAGACACTCATGTGGTTGTCAGAGTTCCTCACCTCTCTGCCTTTGGTCTTGTGATAGATATTTTTCGTTGGTTGTTGAACAACAGAGACACCAAACCAGTTGAAGGCCAAGTTCTGCTGTTTCTCAGACAACCAAACCCAAAAACACAGAGGCAAAAACTCTTTGTGTTACTTCTGCCAGAGAACATCCATCTGGATGAGGTAAAGCTTTGCATTACAGTTGTCAGTCAAAACTATCAAATCGTTCTTAAAGGATAAGTTCACAATTTTTCAAATCAGTCTCAAAACAACAGTCGGGTGTCCATATGAACACATAGAAGCCTGTTCTTGCTGTATAAGGAGAGCCATTCCTAACGAACCTTCTGTGGAAGTGAAGAGGACTGAATCCATCATTGTCATTCTGTACTGTCCCGCCAACTGCAGCTAAACCATGAGGGACAAATAGGGAATTTTCTTTTAAACAAACTGTTATGTTGTAAATCTTCTTGTTGGTAATTGACTAATTCACCACATTCTGTGGTTTCAGCAGATATGTAAAGATTTGCTGCTTTTATCTGTATTATATGTAAACTGAAGGGCTAGATATAGTCGACCTCACCTTGACGCATAGCAAGGGCTCCGGAACCAGTCTTCTCAAGAGATTTTGGACTCTCTTCCAGTCTGGAGTTGCCACTGGTGAGAGGTGCAATATTCGGGGGTCGCAATATTCATTGCCCCCTGTATGTTGGAGTTTACCCCCGTAGACAAGAGGGTAGCCTCCTTCCGCCTTCGGGTGGGGGGACGGATCCTGACTGTTGTTTGTGCCTATGGTCCAAACAGCAGCTCAGAGTATCCACCCTTTTTGGATTCCTTAGAGGTGCTTCATCTGGGGATTCTGCTAGGAGACTTCAACACTCACATTGGCAACGACAGTGAGACCTGGAGGGGCGTGACTGGGAGGAACAGCCCCCCAATCTGAACCTGGCCGGTGTTTTGTTATTGGACTTCTGTGCTTGTCACAGATTGTCCGTGTTGAACACCATGTTCAAACATAAGGGTGTCCATATGTGCACTTGGCACCAGGACACCCTAGGTCGCAGTTCGATGATCGACTTTGTAGTCATGTCGTCGGACTTGCGGCCACATGTTTTGGACACTTGGGTGAAGAGAGGGGCGGAACTGTCAACCAATCACAACCTGATGGTGAGTTGGCTCCGGTGGTAGGGGAGGATGCTGGTCAGACCTGGCAGACCCAAATGTATTGCGTGAGTCTGCTGGGAACGTCTGGCAGAGTCAGAAAGAGCTTCAACTTCCACCTCCGGGAGAACTTCGACCATGTTCCGGGGAAGGTGGAGGACATTGAGTCTGAGTGGGCCATGTTCCATGCCTCCATTGTTGAGGTGACCGATTGGTGCTGTGGTCATAAGGTGGTTGGTGCCTGTCGTGGCGGCAATACCAGAACCTGTTGGTGGACACCAATGGTGAGGGATGCCGTCAAGCTGAAGATGGAGTCCTATCGGGCCTTTTTGGCCTGTGGGACTCCTGAGGCAGCAGACAGGTACCGACAGGCCAAGCAGAGCACAGCTACGGCAGTTACCAAGGCAAAAACCCTGGCATGGGAGAAGTTTGGTGAGGCCATGGAGAACGACTTCCGGACAGTTTCCAAGAAATTCTTGTACACCATCTGGCATCTCAGGAGGGGGTAGCAGTGCATTGTTAACACTGTGTTTGGTTGGGACAGTGCATTGCTGACCTTGACTCGGGACGTTGTGGATCAGTGGAAGGACTACTTTGAAGACCTCCTAAATCCAACCAACACACCTTCCAGTGAGGAAGCAGGGCCTGGGGACACGGGAGTGGACTCGCCCATCTCTGGGGCTGAGGTCACCAAAGTGGTTAAAAAGCTCCTCCATGGCAGGGCCGCGGGGATGGATGAGATCCAACCAGAGTTCCTCAAGGCCCTGGATGTTGACAGGGCCCTGGAGGGCTCTTATGTTGAAATCTGGGCCCCCTGCTTAGGCTGCTGCCCCCACAACCCGACCCCAGATAAGTGGAAGAAAATGGATGGATTAATGGATGGATGAGTGGATGAATTATTTTATCATTTTTTGATGTTCTTCACTTTTCAGTCTTTATCTCTCCTGCAAATCACTTTTTAGTTTTGATTATGAAAGATTTATTGTAAAAAAAAGTTATAAATAAATAGATGTTTACAGAACCCCTAAAGTCTTGTAAGGTAATATTTTATATCTTGTGAGCACAATTTATTGTCCGTGTCATCCATCCATCCATTTTCTATACCCCTTAATCCTGTGTAGGGTCGGGGGGGTGCTGGAGCCTATCCCAGCTGACTTA
>JAPZDZ010102498.1:0-16487 GCA_029783805.1 Acanthurus tennentii
AAATATAAATGTATTTATAGAGTGTGGTCTAGACCTGCTCCATATGTAAAGTGTCTTGAGACAACTTGGTTGTGATTAGATGCTATATAAATAAAACTGAATTGAATTGAATTGAATTTTTTGACTCTCTATGGCAGATCGGGAAATCTCTGCAACAAGTTGGTGTCAGAAGTGGGATCTCGCGAGTGATTTGTTCGACCACCTGAAGACAGTCAGGGGCTGATCACCCTGAACCAGAAAAAAAGGGTTCTGTCTCAAACCTTGTCACATTCAGAGAAAGTGAGAACTGATTGGACTTGAGGCAGGAGGACCATCAGCCCTGAGATCAAAGGGAACAACAACCACGCTGTTTGGTGAGTGAGAAAAACAATGCTCAAATTTCTGTAACGAAAGAAAAAAAAAGGGGGGGGGGGGTAGCGTGCCTTCTCTTTAGGTTAGTGTTCAAGAATAGGGTCCTCACACAGCTTGTGTGGGCCGTAACTTAGTTTTGGACATGGTTTGGTTATAAATCATATTATTAGTTTATTATTATTACTATTATTTTTTTTTCATTTAATATTCATTTTTTTCTGTCTTCTTTATGTGATGTTTTTTGTTTATTTTTGTTTTTTCCATCTCTCCTTCTTATAGTGCATTTATCCCCCAACAGGACAGTGTTTCTATTAAACACATTTGATATACTCAAAGTAATTGAAAAAAATAACTCAAAAAATAAATGGAATTTAGAAATCTGTAAAAAGATCCAAAGCATTATCTCATTTAAAGGTGCTTGATTATGACAGAAATACTGCAGGAAAGGCATCTCGCAAAGAAGGAATGGTTAAAACTAATGCAATGCTGGACTGGGAGAATATTTTTCTCTCTCTAGGCACAACAGCCTCGAAAGGAGTGCATATCTTTGTCTCCAAAAAAGATTATTCGCTCTTTTGGATGTGATCATGGATATTGTGGGGGGGCTTGGGGGGGTGATAGTTTCAAGAGAACTGTAGAATAATGAATAATTCTAGTAAACCTACACTATCAGTCCAAAGTTTGGACAAACCTTCTCATTTAATGTTTTTCCTTTTTTTCTTGACTATTTACATTGTAGATTCTCACTGAGGACATCAAAACTATGAATGAACACGTATGGAATTATGTAGTAAACAAGAAGGTGTGAAATAACTCAAAACATGTTTTATGTTTTAGATTCTTCAAAATAGCCACCCTTTGCTTTGATTACTGCTTTGAACACTCTTGGCATTCTCTCGATGAGCTTCATAAAGTAGTCACCTGAAATGGTTTTCCAACAGTCTTGAAGGAGTTCCCAGAGATGCTGAGCACTTGTTGGCCCTTTTGCCTTCACTCTCATCCCAAACCATCTCTCTTTCTTTGTCAAATAGCCCTTGCACAGCCTGGCGGTGTGTTTTGGGTCATTGTCCTGTTAAAAAATAAAAGATGGTCCAACTAAATGCAAACCGGATGGGATGGCATGTTGCTGCAGGACGCTGTGGTAGCCATGCTGGTTTAGTGTGCCTTCAATTTTGAATAAATATTATTATATAATATTAAAATATTGTTATTTAACACTTTTTTTCTTTGCTACATAATTACATATATCTTGCTTCATATATTGATGTCTTCAGTATGTATCTACAATGTAGAAAGAAGTAAAAATTAAGAAAAAACATTGAATGAGAAGGTGAGTCCAAACTTTTGACTGGTAGTGTAAATGCACCAAGTTAGAAGTTGCGATAGAGCTCAGAGTCATTCACTGGCCCTTACCTGAATATTTTATCCAACAAAAGGAAGAATACTCTTTTGGGTATTCTTTCTTTTGTTGGAAGAATACCAACAAAAGAAAAAATTGGCCAGGAGTGCAGCTGTTTTAGGGAGGACAAGACACATCTGAACATAAATCACTGTACACTCTCTATTGTACTCTTATGTCACCATATCTAAATTATTTTGTAGAGGTGTGAGGTGACACCTACAAAGGTACCCTACAGATATTATACATAATGCAAAAAAGAGTAGTAAGGATAGTACATAATGTCGAATATAATGATACTATAAATGTGCTGTTTTTAAAGTCACAGGCAGCGAAATTTATGTAGCAATTTATGTAGAAATTAAAATGGCCAAAATACTGTTTAATGCAAGAAATAATCTACTTCCTGATAACACACATAAATTGTTTATAGATAGATAGATAGATAGAGAGAGGGTTATGACTTGAGAGGAAAACAGAATTTAATCCAATCTAGAGTTCACACGTGAGGATATCAAAGCAAACATGCCATACGATTCTTTGCAACTTCTTTTTTGTTAAAGTGCAATGTAAAAAGGTTTGGCACTTATGAGCTAAAAGGCTTCAGCCTGTACCATTTCAGTCCACATCAAATGTTCAAGTACATTGAAATACTCTTTGAAAACTGTTAAACATGAAAGAAATAAACTAAACTAAACTAAAGAAAATGCTGGAAAAAAATTAGCTGTTATCTAAACTGAAAGATCTAGAGCTGAGACAAATGGGGGACCCAAATAATAGTTTTATGAGGCAGGCTTACTTTCGGCAAGGACACAGGTACAACTGATATTGCATAAATAATCAGCTTTTGCATTATTCAAACTAAGAAGAAAACACTATGAAAGTTGGGGAAAAGCAAGTAAAATGCTTGCATGTCAGCTGAGGAAAAATTGAACAGAAACACTGAATTACTACTTTAAAGACTAGCAATGGTACCATAACTTGGGCTCAGAGGTTATTGGTGATTCTTTTACTGTGCTGTCACACCTGAAAGTCTAGACCAAGGTCCAAACCAAGGTTCACAATTTCATTACATTGTTTACATCTGGTCTGTTCAGTTTTAGTTTCACAATGAAATTATGCAAACTGACTAACAGACTTTACATGACAGACCTTTATCAAATCGTCAACGTCATCATCAACAAGTACATGGGTTACTTAACATTGATTGGTTTGTTGGCGGATGGGCATGGCCTGGGGGAGATTTCACACCTGCTATTTTGGTTCGGATCAAACTGAAAAGTCCCAAAGTCCAAAAAAAACCAAGGTCTCAATCCTGCAGATGGGATTTAAACAAGTTAACAGCAGCGTAGTCTTAGTCATGGTCATAGCCACACACCATTTTCCTGTCTGCACAGCTGTAAATGTCAAATGCAGCACTGAGATCCAGCAGTACTAAAAAGACTTTGCAAATATCAGGATTTAAATGATTATCAAGTAGGACTTTGGCTAGAGCAGTCTCAGGTCCTAATGTGGACTGAATCCAGACTGGAAAGAGTCAATCAATTTTTTAGTGCTAAGATGCTGAGTTGATTAAAAACAGCTTTTTCTATGATTTCACTTAAAATTGGAGGTATGACAAAAGTCCATAATTCAGCATTATTTTCTAAATTTAAGAAAAGTCTGGATTAAATTAATTCATGAAACATCTTACTGTATAGTTTAGTTATAGTTTGGTGATAACTTGAGAGAGAGTGGACAGTAAAAAGAGACAGCAGGAGCAGGAAGGGGTAGCAGCCCTGACATGTGTCTTTTGTGAGGAAGAACCGACCACTAGCTAAAGATTGACCCACAGAAAAACATCCCCAAGGGAACCCCAGAGGGGGAGGATTAGCACCCTTATTAGGATGGTATTAATGATGACGACCTTGGAAAATGGACTTTCAACAATGGTAAGCACAGCCTTCTTGCAAGGTCTGCAAAAAAAAAGAGGCCTTACAATTCATCAGGACCAGATGAAAACCCTGGGAAAGGAGACTGTGCAAAGGACCAACACCTGGTGAGAGGCAGGAGGAGTCCGGCTCGAAAACACCCCACAATGTCCAGAACCTCCAAGTGCTCAGTGCTCTAAATCCCAGTAGATCAGTCCAGCAACATCAGATCAAGCAGCCTTCAGCAAAGCAGCACAGGCTGTGGCAAGAGTTTGATTGGGATGCATCCAAAATCTTTACAAAAGCAAAAGGAGATGCAGAAAGAAGACTCCAGAACCTTAGCACCATTATCACAAACTTTGTACCAAGAGGCTTGGTGTCGAGCAATGCAAGACCAGCATGTCCACCTACACCCACAACTGCTGGCCAGAGAAAATCTACCAACTACAGACAGAGCGGCGGATGCTGGTGAAGCAGTTCAAGGCTGCAGGAGGAGACGTCATCTCTCACAGAGCTCTGACACACCATCAAGAAGAAGCTCATGACCCTGCATACAGCCAAATGACACAGGAGACAGAGGATGGATAGCTGGATAGCTTCACAAAGCAGCTGTTGAAACAGAAGCATAGTGGGCATCTTGATTGCTCCAAGGAGGAGGTAGATTACTTTCTGCACAACATCCTTAGCGTTTCAGACAGAGAATGAGAGCTGGGACTGCAGAAAGTCCTCTTGGATGTTGCTGAACCCACCTGGAAAGAAGTCCAGGAAGTGGTAACAGCAGCCAGAACTAGCTCTGCTCTAGGACCCTATGGAGTACTCTCTAAGGAGTACAAGCACTGCCTAGAGCTCCTTAGAATCCTCTGGAAGATGTTGCGAGTGATTTGGTGGAGAGGGACCATCGTGGAACAGTGGCAGGTGGAGGGTATCTGGATTCCCAAGGAGGACAACTCAATCATGGAGCAGTTCCACTCCATCTTACTTCTCAATGTGGAGGGAAAGATCTTCTCTACTATCCTAGCCAGAAGGATGATGGAATTCCTCCTCAAGCACAAGTATATTGATACATCAGTACAGAGGGGTGGAATTCCAGAGTAACAGGGAGCCTGAAACACATCAGGGTGGTTACACGGCTAATCAGGGAGGCACAAGAGGGCTATAGAGACCTTGTGATGCTTTGGATGGATCTTGCCAATGGATACCAGTCAATCTCCCACAAACTGGTTGAGACCACCCTGGACCACATACCTTGTAAGATCAAGAACCTCATCCTGAATTACCACTGGAACTTCAGGCTGAGAGTTACATCAGGGAACATAACACCCAACTGGCACCGACTTGAGAGAGGGATTATAACTGGCACTAGATCTCAGTTATCCTGTTTGTCCTTGCTAAGAACATGTTGCCGAAGGCAGCTGAGATGGAGTGCAGAGTCTCCAGGTCAATTTCTAGAGTCAGCTGCCACCTATCAGAGCCTTTACAATGACCGGATTGCTACTACATCAGTGCCTGGTTGCAGGTGGATCCTTAAGGGCCTGGTGATGCTCATTGGTTGGGGGAGAATGAACCTTGAACTAACAAAATCCAGGTCCATGCCAGGTCCATGGTCCTGTACAGAGGAAAAGTGGTGGACACGTTTTACTTCTCTGCGTATGCTGTTATAATACCATCTATAACCAAGAAGCCAGTGACCAGCCTAGGACAGGTTTTTGACTTTACCCTCAAAGACACAGGATCAGTTCAAACTACTGTCAAGAAGCTTGAAGCTTGGCTGTCCACAGTGGGCAAGTCTCATCCCCCAGCAGGTTAAAGGCATGATTATACTAGCATGGCATTTTGACCGGTATCCTTTGGCCCCTGCTGGTGTACTTGGTGACTATGTCTGCAGTAGAAACCCTAGAGAGAAAGATCACCATCCATCTCCAAAGATGGCTGGGTCTGCCACACAGTCTCAACAGCACAGCACTACATGGCAGGAGCAACAAACTCCAGTATCCTATCAGCAGCTAGGAGAAGAAGTTCAGGGTTTTTCAAATAGGAGAAGCACTAGTCTATCGGGGCTCCAGTGATTCCAGAGTGGTAGCAGTGGGCATCATAGTGCAGACAGGCAAGAAGTGCTGAGCTTAAAAGAGTTAGAAGCTGGTTAAGTCTTGGCTGAGACAGAAAGCTCTGATGGGCACAGTGGCAACCAGGCTAGCAGGGTTGAGAGCCATCCCACAACTACAGTGCGACAGGGCCAATGGCAAGGACAGACACCACCTGGTCCTAGAGGAAGTGCAAGCAGGTGGCAAGGACTAGCAGGATACTGAGCCTACGGAAGTAGGCCTAGGTGGAAAGGAGCACAGGAGAGGATGCTGACCTGGAATGACATCTGGAAAACAGAGCCACAGCGCATTAAGTTCATGGTCCAAGCTGTCTATGATGTGCTACCCAGCCCTACCAACCTGCACACCTGGGGCAAGAATGGACATCCAACATGTCCTCTCCATCCAGGAAAGGGGAGCTCTGGAGCACATTGTAAGTAGCAGTAGTAGTAGTAGTAACAGCCCTTGAAGAGGGCAGCTACTGCTGGCAAATTGATCAGGTACCGAAGACAGTGGCTGAGGCCATTTTCAGTGCAGTGGCCAACAGGTCCACAGCCGGAGGATAATCCTTTGTAAGGGCTGAAGAGAACACATAACAACAGTCAACACCATTGGCCAGCCTACTCTTATTGGCATCAGACTGGAAACTGCAGGTTGACTTGGGCAGGTGACCCAAATTCCTAGACAACATAACACCAACCTCCTTGAGACCAGATCTGGTGCTTCCCCTAAGCAGGTCTTCTTACTTGGGCTGTCAGTCCCCTTGAAGGACCACATGGAAGAGGTCAATGAGCACAAACTTGCTGTGAGCCTATAGAGGTGGAATGTAGAGGCTTTACTGCCCGCTCCCAGGGCAAGACCTACACCCTTCTTGGCATCACAGGAGCTGTGAAGGGGAGAGCCATTATGTCCACCAGAGGCTGCAGAGACAGCGTCTAGGTGGATTTGGAAGTGGGCCAGTGCTGTTGGGACACAAGTGGGGGCCTGATCAACCCCGGCTGGGTCACCTGAGAGGCATCTGATGTTGTGAGACTCAAAACACATGATGATCTCAGGAAACATCACTGGTGATTTGTCCCAGATGTTGGTACAGCTTGAATAAATGGACAAAGTTTGTACCAAAGTAATATTGCATTTACTTTGTCTCATGCAATGTGCCTCACTCAAGTAAAATCAAGCCATAAGAAGGGAAACAAAGCAAAATTTGTAATCCTCAGTCAGGAATATTTATCATGAGATTGGGGTGCATTTACAACCCTTTTAAATCTCATTTTTACCCCCTTGACACAAAAAGCTTTCTGACAAAGGTGTCTTTGGCTTTTCATTCTTTTATGTCTTTAAGTTTTGGTCAACTTATCACCAACTATATTTATAGGTATAATCCTTTTGGTTGACAATATACTTGCAGTCTTCTTTTGACTTGTTTGTGTGATGAAAAGAACAAAATACACTGTCAGTTAACCTAAAGGATCATACTTAAAATTTTATGTAGGTTTTCAGACTTAGGCTTTTCAATAAAATTTCATTAAAGCTTGAAAATGATCTGATTTAGATCTTACGAAACACATGAATGTCCTTAATGAATAATTATTTCCATTAAATTATGAATTCCTAAGGGAATTGGGGAGTTACACATGAAATCAGAGACACTACACAGAGACATAAAATCACACTCATTGACCTCAAGGTGGCATTAAAATAATTAAGTTAACTTTTTTGCAATTATCTCAAAAACAGCTAGGCCTAGAATTAAAATTCTTTCCACTTTTGAAACAGTTTTAATTTGGAGATATTTGCGCTACTGGTTTTCTGGTTGGTACTAAAAGAGTTTAATTTTGTTTTAAAATAACATAGACATAAAACAAAGTAGTTGGTTGTCATTCATTATCTAATGAATGGTTATGGGGTTATGAAGATATATAAGCCAGGTCTCTAACAAAGGACTGAAAATTTAAAATTTGAAAGGCTATGCACTTCACATCCTTAATTGATTGACTTGAAACTCGATAGCATCCCCGTTTTTTAATGGATCTTTTTTTTTTTTTTTAAGATTTTTTTGGGGCTTTTGGCCTTTATTTGATAGGACAGAGTTGAAACAGGGAGATAAAAAGATATCTCCCCGTTTCAACTCTTAGCCCTGCCACTCCAGCAGAGGTATTGAGAGGAGTGTTATCAGCAGACTGAGCACAACAATAGCAACTGTGAAGTTGTATTATACAAGTTATATTATACAGTTAACACTGTTCAGGCATCACTAAATGGGGGACTGCAGTCTGGGCACAGACCAACTTATGGTTCTATCTAGACCTGTGACCAGTTTGTGAGAGAGGGGGAAGAACATGTGGTTCTTCACCCCCCCCCCCAACTAATAAACTTGTGAAACCACAGGTACACCAGCTTTCTATGTGAATAAACACTCATGATCTGTAGAGTTTTGTGTTCGGTAACTGCTAACACAAACTGGATATTTCCTGCAGCTGCAGCTTCACATTAAAAGCATTTAACTAGCCAAATGTAAGTTGACTTTAAATTTGAAGTAGGCTACTCACAGGTCAGTCAGTAAGCATAACTAGGTTACAGCTCCCAATCTCCAAAAGCGTGTTTATGGAGCAAAACAGTGGTTATTTTCAGCATTTGTTGTGAGCAGACCAATTTTAAATATGTCTAGGAGTAGTTTATACCTATAACGTCTATAAAGAATTATAACAAGAAGGAGCTGTTAGCTGAAAGGAGATAGGTGAGCTAACTGTCCTGTCTTTCAAGTTCAAGCTCTTTGTTACTATTTAAAATATTGTGAAGTGGGTGCTTTTTGTTTTGACAACTAAACCCCCCCTGTTGGAAATTTTAGTAACTGGACCTCTTTCAATTTTCACCTCAGACCCCTGGCACAGATTACTTTATCATTACTTTAAATTTGACAGTTGTGTGCGTGTGTTTGTGTGTGTGTGCATGTGTGTGTGTGTGTGTTTGCGTGTGTGTCTGTATGATGTCTGAGGGTTAATTTACTCTTTAAACCCTTGCAGACCACTAGTTCTGACCCCTTCAGAGTTTGAACCCTAGTAATAATGAAAATATACTCAGTAATAAATACAGCACACATTCAATAAATACAACAACTATGATAAATACTAAATAAAGTTAATGCAACAACAAACGAGGTTTAAAATTCTAAAAACATAATTCTTTTATTTTTTAACAGGACCTTTTATTCCTTAAGAAAGTATGTCAAAATTAATCAGCATGTCCCCACCCTAAAAAACCTTTACACTGGAGCTGAACTGAAACCAGCCTTCAGGCTATTCAGGACCAGCATCAACATACTGGTCCAGATGCTGCCTAAAGAATAAGCTCATGGATGGAGCCATGAAATCGAAGTGGTGGTAACTACTATTACTGGTAAGCCTTACAGGCTTACTACGGGGTCATGGCAGACACTTTGAGACCAGTTTGCCAGACCGTCCATGATATTGTGGAGGAAATTGTGACTGTCTTCCACAGAGTCATTCATTTCCCCAAACCTGAGGAGATTTAGGAGGTGGAGGTCAGCTTTGCCCATCTTACTGGCCATGAGGCATTCTGCTTAGCTGCAGGTGCCATCGATGGGTGCCCCATCAGGGTTCTCTCTCCTGCAGAGCCACAGAAGAGATGTTTTATTAACAGAAAACTTTTCTTCTCTGTGCTACTGCAGGACATTTGTGATACCTAGGGTACCTTTATTAATGTGTACATCAGCAGTCCAGGATCTGTACATGATTTCCTAAGGGCCCTGGAGATCCAGCCTCTGTTTACCCCGAAGATGATTGTGCCTGCTGCATCCTTCACAACATTTGTGTGGCGGCAGGGGATTTCCTGGAGTAGGAGGTGGGGGAAGGCCAGGACACAGAGGTAAGCAAGGATGACACAAGCAACCCAGAGGCTGATGAGAAGGATATGTTAGGGAACGCTGTCCAAGCAAGGCTTGCTGCCCAGCTTTCTACTCTTGCAGAGCTGCTTGTGTGTTTGGGTGAGCATGACTACATCTAGACAATAAACCTTTCTAAATGTAATCATGTTCACTAGAAGGTTTGACATTTTAAAAAAACATAGTTAAATGACAGTGGTTGTAAGTAAGTGAGTGTGAGTGTGTGGGGGGAGGTATAGATAGGTAGGTGAGTGTTGTGTTGTATTTGTTCTTTTGTCGCAATGTTCTTTTCTTGTTCTAACAACTTAACATTTAAATGCTGGACTGTAAATAGTTGTATATAACTGTGAAATGTAGGACTTGGGTGCATTTACATGGCCTTCAGTATCCAGGTTAGGTTAGTCACTTCGGCTAGTAGCTCTCTTTGCACTATTAAATGTGAGTGCAGCCTTGAGAATATGACTTATTTATTGTATTTACAACCATAGGAGAAGAGAGCAACCGGCAATAATAATCATGTCCCCACCTCTGACCGTTGTTGCCCTGCCACTATCGCTGCCACCATTTTTGTTGTGCTGTTTTCTGTCACCTGAATAAAATACTATGTTATTTGGCTTGAGTAGCGCCTGCGCATTAAATCAGCAGTGCTCAGAAACCAGGATAAGGTGTATCCATGCAACAGTATCCTAATTTTTTTCAGAGTACTCCAGGTAGCAAAATTATGTTTCTCATAAATCAGGATTTGATTCTTACATGCACAAACACAAATACAGGATACTTCAAAAAACCCACTCATAACTGGGACACTGAAGTCCATGTGAGGGCGCTCTTTGTAATTTTTGTAGTTTTGCTGTGACTATAAGGAATACAGTTTTGCTTTCAAAATGGGTTGCCTGGGTTGAATTTCAAACAGAAAATATGTATTTAAAACCTATTTACTAACATTTTACAATTTACTATGAGTTTTTAAAAAAAGGGAAAGATGTCTTTTTGCATGTGTGGCAGCTACCATGTCCCTCTACATCCACAGAACCTATCTCTCCCTCCCCTCTTGTCTCTCAGGTTGTTCCCTTTTTTTTGGCCTGTTTGGTGGTTACTGCCAGCCCTTAGTTTTTAAAAAAAAGACAAACAAACAAACGAAAAAATACCCTAGACACAACTACTACTTCTAAAATATCTACCATAATCAGTGGAGACTGCCCATATATGGCTCCAAACCTACCCCACCTATACAGGTAATGACACAAGTACTGACATACAATACTCACTCCCATCCAGTTTTGGAGGAATTTCTCCTTTCGGTAAAGAGGCTCTCATTGGCAGCCTGCCACTCAATGAGGGCCCATGTTTACTCAGTTGTCCCTTGAGAAAAATATTGTTTAAATGTCAATCTAAGTGTATAATTACAGCCAACAAATAGAACAATTTTTTACAACAGAGAAGAGAGGAGAGCAACAAATTCAGTCTTACCCTTAACCATACTGATTCTGGTAGAAATAAATTATAAAGGAGGGAATAGGGAATTCGAAATACATTTAGATAATGAAACTAAAGACTGCCTCTCACATTTACCCATAATGAGTTAACTTTTTATTTTATTTTTTACCATTAAAGAGATGCCGGGGACAAGGCTATTCCTGGCGGGATAGCGTTAGCACTTACTGCGTGATCATCTTGATAACTTTATTTTAAATATATGAGAAATAAACTATCGCAGCGTGACAATCCAATATCACCGCATTTGTTGGTGATCCTTACATCTTCAAGGAGGTTACTGCAAGATGGAAAGGAACAATATGGAGCTGGAGCTGTCACTGGCATAGTTTTGGAGTTAGGCTAACTAACTGATATGTTATCTCAAGGCAACATTAGATAGAGAAGTTGGCTTGTAGGCCTCACATCTCTGAAAACACTGATTCAAATTTTCGGTTAAGCTATCCTACCTTGATAAATCAACTACACACTTGAAATTTAACAACTACATTTTCACTAAATACATACATACATGTATGAATAAAGCAGCAATCTGTAAAACAACAAGTTATTTTGAAAAATTATAACTTACAGTTTTGAGTGTTCTTTGTCTCCACCACTGCTATTCATTGGTGCTCAATGCATTATAGGATGCATGGCTGTCCCAAGTCCACACAAGTCACGTACCAAAGCATCCTTGATTAGATGGGCAGAGCAAGACTACATCTGGGCATTTGGATCAAACTTGGTAAGATGCAGTCTTTGAATTAGAAGAGCATTTGAGGTGCAACCGATGACATTTCAAAAGTCCACAAGAACAGAAGTACTGACAAGATTGCAGATTATGACGGGCTTCTCTTAATCTTACATTTAGTTAGACCAATGCTTTCACGAGGCACTAACAGCATGTCTTTGCAGGAATAGCAGGGGTGTTATTTATATCATTAATAACTAGCACTTTCTATTACAGTGAGATATACACACACACACACACATATATATATATATATATATATATATATAAATATATAAATATAAATATATAAAACAGAACTCTGGGTCTTGTCAACTGATGAGTCAATCATTGAAGGGGACGGATTTATTCATAGTATGTCACCTACCAAATTGGCTTGTAAGAGTGACTTTGTTACATGCCGCTGCTAAATTCTAACTGCATTTGTTAGTGCTAATATTATGCCGTGTCAGCACCAAACGTAGCTCTTCGTTAACCTACATGGTATAGTTTCAGCTTACATCAAAGTCATGGCAAATTTTCTTTCTTTTTCTGTATATTGTACAATTCATGTCTACCTGAGAAGTTTTAAACTTCTTCTGGTATTTCTTTCCATTCTTGGAACACCAGGTGTGAAACTGCTGGCGCTGTGGCTCAGCATCTGGCTGGTATGGGTTGTTTTAATTTTACAATAAGAGAAGTTACTGAAAATTCTTGATAAAAAGGTAGGTAATAATATTTCCACAAACTTCTGTAGTCATTTGTGTAATGAATGTACTAGTAGAGAAAGGGAACAATATTTGGAGCTTTATCATCTTCATCTTAGAGCTGACCTTTTGACCTGTTGTACTTACTGAGCTGGAGCTGTGACTAGCTGGGTCGCAGGCCAATGTAACCAGATCTTTTAGGGGGTCCTGGGCTAGGTGAGGAGGATATCGAATTGCCCCATGGGAGAAGTAGGAGGAGGATGGAAAATGAAGGGATGAGGAGGGATGGGAACTCCGAGAGAGACCTGGACAGAGGAAGAGATAAGACAGAGAAGACAAGATAAACAATACATAACAATACACAATACACTATACACAAATATTATTTGCTATTATTTGCTATTATTTGCCATGCATTGTTACCTAATTATTGTTATGAATTACTCCACTTTAAGTTTTAACATGTAAAAGTGGTACTGCTCTGCCTGTTTTGAAGATAATGTTTTTCAAGTGTGTTTATGTGTCTAGGCTTGGGTACGTGCATGCGTGAGTTTTTCTGACCACTGTGAACAGCTATGACTGGCTGGTGGTGCTGAGTGAAGGAGCCCAGTCTTGGTGAGTCTTCATGGGGGGAGGCACTGTCCAACTCTGCCTTCTTCACTGGGGGTGACATTCCTAAAACACGCACAAAAGCAATCTCACAAATGCACAAATACATACAGGTCATATTTTTGACGCAACCACGAAAGGCACTGGGGCCCTGTTAAAAGAATGGAAACTAAAAAAAGCATAGAATACCTAATTTTCCTGAAATAATAAACGTACTCTGTCATTTTCAGGTGTAGTTTGGTTTGGTTCTGAAGTGTGGTTTGAATTTCTTGATTAAAGACCTTAGCTTTATTCAATACAGACTATTATTCCTTGTTCATGTAAAAAATTATGCATGTTTTAGTAAAAGTACTTCAGAGATTTTTTTTGTTGTTGGAGGAGGATTTTGGCTTCTGCCTGTAATTCAAGATATCATAGTGGCACCTCTGAGTTATAACACCTGTTGGATATTGTTGGCAAGTTTGGTAGACAGATCTGCCAGTTTAGGGATAATATCTGAGAGACAAAAAGATACATTTGTTAATTTGTAACAACTGAAGCGAACTCTTGAGAAAGGCAGAGCAGTCTTTGGTCAAAGTTTATGCACTAGCATATAAACACAATCAAATTACAAATTAGGTATGTAAAGTGAGTTAGTTCTAGAAAATATTTTACATATGTTGTAGTATTTTCTCTGCCAGACATATAAGTGCTACTAATTCGATGGGAAAGCATCATAGTTATCACAAACACTGGCATGGTTGTTTAATGAAACAAGAACAATAAACTTGCTCTTCTTTATCCAAAGTGTCATGCAAAGAGGGTGCTGACAGACAGTGATTTCAGTATGTAAGTAACATATTTAATTATAGTCATTGTTTCAGGATTACTGCTAAAACAATCTACTACAGACCTGGACATTAATGTATAAAACGTGTTCTTGTTTGCATTCCTATTCTTTTACCTCCTTCCATGTCATCAGTCCAGTTCCTTGAACTGCTAGCAGGAGAGGATGGTGAATGGTAATACTCCCCTCCTGGACTATTGGCCTCTTCCTCCAAAGAGACAGACTTATGACGCTTACTTCTGCAAACACATATAAAGACACTCAGATGTTAAGGATCATGTTTTATGGTACACTCTGTTTCAGGCTTTACATGAAACATTTTGAGACTGCCTAATTATGCATTATTTTTAACCTTTCTTGCCATTTTCTGCAAATGTATTTACCAGTGGGCTACTTTTATTTAACCTTTTGACTGCTTGTTTGTCACTTTACTAAAGCTAAACATAAATTACATTCACATTGCAAGCATTAGCGCTCAATTTTGATTGTTTTTTTACAGATCAGATTTTTGCAGGTGGCTGTTCACATAATTTTTTTAATGCAACCTTTATCAGACTCCAGGGTGAACTAGTCAAGGCCCAGATGTGACCTGATGTGATGCGCAATGTAATTACATGACGTCTTACACAGCATGTTGTGTATAGTAGTGTTACTGAAAATGTTCCTCAACTACCTTTTTTCTGTGACTAAATGTGAAGATGTCCTCAAACAGGAACTGTCACTTTATATTTATAACTTACTGTCATAAATAAGTTGTCATATTTAAGACTTTGTAATATGTTATTTCTAAATGTTAATGAGTATAGAACTTATGTTGAAAATATGTAAACACTATTTCAACACTGATCTTTAAATAAACTTTTTTGTCCATTTAATAATTTTTAAAGCAGCAAACTGGGCGGGTTTTAGAGGAGACTGCTGATTTTGGCAATCCCCAACCAGTCAGTGTTTAGGACAATACTGGTTTCGCTATTTAAATTCACTTAACCAACGGCTAAACAGCAACACACCAGAGCTCCACTTGATCTGGAGAAGCAGCATTTTTTAACTAAAACTGTGACTTAAACAGCACATTTACTTCTAAGCTAACCACTTTTACTGCTAGGGGTAGACTCGTTTCTCTGCTCTGCTCTGGATACTCAAATGCATTTACCGGCACTGGTAGCACCCGCTCAGTAACTCTGTCCTGACCGCTCATACCATGAGCACACAAACACATACTGCCCTGTCTCTTCAGGGGGCCTAACACTACGCTAGCAATACATGTTGCTAAGGTTCAGTGGTGGAATAGAGAAGCTAGGGGCAGCCATGTTTCAGAGCATGGTGTTCTGCTGACTGTTCAGAAAGGCAAGGCGTTTCTGCAATTTGGCATGGCCTCCAATGCTTAGATGGACACGGCCCCAACATTACAGACCAGAGAAAACTGCTTTTTTCCCCCATGATTTTAAGAGCTTATTTTACATACTTAACAACAGTTTTAGTCATTTCAAATTTGGCTGGATGGGTAAAAACACATATCTCTGAGGTATGATAAACTCAGAACACATTTTCATTACTACCTTACACTTGACAGGGAAATGACAGCCAAATTGTGCAATCAGTCTTATGAAATTACTAACTATCACTTGGAACTATGATAAATATTTAATTTAATAGTTATAATTAAAGTTACCTAAACAATTGTCAGTAAAGTTGAAGGATTTGATGTTCTGCAGCGTAGAGGTTGGCAACATTCACTCTTGTATAACATTAAAGAGACAAACAAATGCTTTTATGTTCAAAAATGTTTAATTAACAAATACCAAACAAAAATGCACAATATCTAATCTAACAAGCATATGCACTATTTACATCTGTGTGTATGTGTATGTGTGTGCACATCAATTTCTGTGTCTGTTGGACAGACAAAGGCAAGATGGCTGTCTCAAAATGGCGGTTAGGGCTGCATGGCTAAAACAAAGGAGTCTAAAAAAAAGATGGCCAAATCTCAGATACCACATGGCTAGTGGGGTGTTAAAAGGTTTCTTTGTTTAGGGCCCGTGCATGTAAGCTAAAGGTGCCAGGTTACACAGGTTATACACAGGTTACTCACATGCAAGTTACTGGATGTGCTTTCAGTCCTGCATGTGTGTAAAATGTACAACTAACTTAACAATAACCAAGCCTAGATATAAAACTCAAAAAATCAATCCAATAAAATCATTGCAACAGTGACAATTGTTGAATAGTTCTGTGCTGAGCTGTGCTGTCTTTTGCTAGGGCATACCCAGTTACTTAACCAAGTCTTTTTGAGGGAAAAGATGTCCTTTTCAGTGCAATGCTTTGTCAAGTCCATAAAGGTGCAGGCTTGTAAGGCCTCCTGATGGGTTACCGGCTGGTCTGGCCCTTTGAACCCTAGGGGTCCTATCGTACATCCAGCACAAACGCGGTGCGCCAGTGGCGCAGGTGTCATTGCTATCTTACACCCGGCGCAAACGGCATTTTTGTCACAAGTGTA
>JAPZDZ010102846.1:0-15165 GCA_029783805.1 Acanthurus tennentii
CACATCCTGTGTTTTTCAAAATAAAAGCATGGACTTTTTCAAAATAAAAGCTTTTATTTATTCCTAAAATGACCTAAAACACATTAAAAAAATTTAATGATTTTCTACAAATCAAAGTCTTGTGACTCTTTTGAAATTTTCAGTGTATTCTGCAGCTTTAGCTTTCATGAAGCACTCCAACTTCAAAGAGGTTTGAGTTTGGCTGAAATCTTAATTGATTTAGATGTAGATTTCTCTGTAAGCCTCCATTTTTGTCTCATTCCCAGACAACTGCCAATATTCATGTCCATCAAACGTTGACCTGGCCACTGGCACATCCTGTGTTTTTCAAAATAAAAGCACCAAACTCTTTCAAAATAAAAGCTCATTTTTTAAAAATTGACCTAAAATACCTTAAAAAAATTAATAATTTTTTACAAATCAAAGTCTTTTGATTATTTTAAAAATTTGAGTGAATCCTGTAGCTCTAACTTTGAACAAGCAGTCCAGTTTCATACAGGTGTTGGTTTGATCCATTTCTCCATTGATTTACATGTACATTTCTCTGTTAGCCTGGATTGAATGAGGTTTTCTCTGTCTGCCTGCATTTTTGTCTCATCTACCACACAGCTGCCAATACTCATGTCCATCATACTTTGACCTGTTCACTAGCACATCCTCTGTTTTTCAAAATAAGAGCACCGAATTCTTTCAAAATAAAAGCTATTTTTTTTCCAAATTGACACAAAATACCTTAAAAATGGATTAATTATCTACACTTTAATGCAACAAATACCTACCCCGACGGGCCAGAGTGCGAGGGCTCGACCAACACTGCTTGCAGCTTTAATTATTATTATTATTATCATTAATATTATTACTTGCATTATTATTGTTGGTATTGCTACCAGTATTATTAATAGCGTCTTCATTATAAAACACTTACATATAGCTTACATATAGTTTAACATATAGTTTTATCTTTGCTTTTGCTTTGCTTTCTCTCCCCTTTCTATCTATCTCTTTCTATCTAGACCTAATTTAACAGTATTATTAAAATGGAAATAACTAACTTATGTGCAACCAGCAAGACTGTATTATTTCAACATAACCTGATTGACTTAGACTTAATTAAAAGGTCAGTGTCCAGCTAACTAAACTGACAAACATAAATTCAACATAATGTGTTTTCTTTTGCCTTAATTTAATGAGTTGGTTGTTACCAACATAGAGATATTTCATTACACTGATATAACTCACTTATGTAAATATAATTTAACTGTTGGACCTCTGTTACTCAACTGTATTTAGAAAGACCAACTAAACTACTCATGTAGTTCCAACTTAACTGACTTAAATAAATAGCACTTAAATAGTTTTTATTGTCACAATGATAATGATGAATTTTAAGTAGGACTTGGTAAACCTGATAATGTCAACAATTTCCACACAGTGTAGTTACGTAAATTCAAACCACAATACTTTGGTTCTGTGAAAACAAAAATGTATTATCTATGAAACACAAGATCCATCAATAACCACCCTGGTCAGCTGCCTGAGTTTAAAATAATAAATAATATTGGAGGCCAACAGTATAAAGACTGATTAATATCACCTCAATCAACATTTTCCATCTGTGTACACTGTTCTTTACATTGTTTTGCCATGTTTGCAAAAGAATTAAAAAAGGGCCTTTCAATCAATTGGCAGCCTCTGACATAGCTGATGACTTTCTGTTCATATTGTCAACAAATCCAATTCCAAATGGCATATACGAACATGACATATCAGTCTTTGGCAGTTCTTGTTAATACAATAAATTGTAGCTTCTATACAACCATGTCTATACAACCACGCAGAATTGTTACAAATATCTAAAATCTCAAACCTTGAACTTGTGTGACTTGTTAAAATATTAACATCTTAAAATTACTATCTGTGAAACCATTTTTCAACATCTCTATTTTGTATTTGTCCCAATTTCTAAATAAAACTGCTTCAATTAAAAATTTTACTCACCATATCATAAAACTGTCAAATTTGTTTACAATTGAATTATTACAAAATTCCCAATTAACAAAGAGAAACCTCTTACGGGACCTGCAAAACTAACCCTGAATAGCTTTCCAAAAGAAAGCAGAATGAAAATGAATTTTTACATATTACTTTTTATTCAATTACTGAAAACTGTAAAATGTAATCTTTGATACCAATGTTCCCTACCATGTAAAAATACTAGGGCTGTCATTCGATTAAAATTTTTAATCACGATTTATCGCATTAGTGTCCTGAGTTAACGTGTTATTAACGCGTTATTAATGCAAATTTTTTACCCTGCCCTTTTACATTTACAATAAATACAAATTACTTTTGTTTTGTCCAGAGAACCATTGGGCAAAACTGTAAAGCTAAACTTTCCATTTAAAAGTCCATCCATTTTTTTATACCACTTAATCCTCTGCAGGGTCGCGTTATTAATGCGTTAACTTCGACAGCCCTAAAAAATACTTCAAAATAAAACAAATGGTCTGCGTCTTCAGCTGTGTAAAAGCAAACAAAACAAACAAATATAAAAATTAAAGCTGCAAGCAGCATTGGACGGGCCCTTGCACCCTGGCGCACGTCGGAGCCAGCCCAAACTCGCTGCGGACGTGCTCGGCCGCCTGCACTCTGTCCACACCGTCGCCCAAGTGCAATACATACCTTTTTTCTCTCATGCAGCCAGGCCACAACATCACTGCACTCACTGCTTCACAGTGGGAATCAGGCTGTCAATCAACACCATTCATGTGCTAAATTTAAGTCTTCTCTATTCAACAATCACCTGACATCCATTCAAATCTCAACATAGAAAAGAAAAAAAACAGTCTTCCCTTATGTATTTTCTTGCACCAATGTTGCCATCCTCCACCACCTGACCTGTGCCTATCATCTCTCCTTACTGTGCCTGTACACAGTCAGCAGGATGCTGCTCTCAGCATCTTTTTCTCTCTTTCAATCCAATGGAGAAATCAATAACATCCACACCTGTTTGAACTTCGACTGAGCCAACATACTTTTAGCTACAGACTTCATTCAAATTTTAAATGAGTAACAAGACTTTGATCTTTAAATCTTGCAATTCCATGTTTTTGCTATCTTGTACTGTTTCTGAGTTATCACAGTTTTAGTTTTAGAGTTATTTGTGCTGCCTGTGAGGTTTTATAATGTGTGTGTATTGCAGCCTGCTCTCCTGCTTGGAGTGAGTCACATGACCAGCACAGTGGAGCTGCAGCAGACAGAGACCAGAGAAAGAGAACTACATTGTAGAAAAGCTCCTGAAAAGTACCACAAACTGGATCAAATCTTACACAATACATCATATTCTAGAAGGTTTTTTCATCCTCTTTCCATTGGCATAGGTTTGAAAGGTGTCAGACTTATACTTTAGACTGTAGGAGCCTGAGTTTGTCACATGTGACTTTTGTTCCTTTTTGTTCCCATTGACTTTAATAGGAGCACACAAAACCCCACTCCAACTTTGAGGGCTTATAAAATCCAAACCCTTCTAAAAAATTTTAAAGTTGAGAAGTTGTTTTGTTCAGCACTGTGTCCTCTGTCATCTATTAGCTTTTGAAGGCTCTACCATTTATGGCTTCGGAGAAGATAATGTTTGTTCTAAGTGAAATTTGCATTTTCAAAGGCAAATAACTCAGTTCCTGTTGATTTTCACCTGGGGGGGTCAAAGTGCATGATTTGTAGGTCTTGATGAGTACTACAATTATGTTTTTATCCTGTCTCTCTATGACATTCCTGTGGGCTGCAGTGGACGTTTTTCTGTGCCTAGGTTGCACTATAGAGCTGATGGAGTCAGTTTTTCCATTTAAATCCAATTTTTTGCCAGTCCTGATGTGCGTAGCAAATTTGGTGAGTTTTCGAGCGTGTTTATGGGGTCAAATTAAGGTTTAAAGTGACGTAATAATGATAAGAAAAAACGAAGCAAAAACAATAGGGCTTTCGCACCGTTTTATGGTGCTCGGGTCCTAATAAATAAAAAATAAATAAATAAAATAAAATAAAATAAAATGGTGAGTACATTTGCAACATTACCAAGGTTATGAAGCACTTCCACACCTTTGATGATTATTCCAACATCTTCCAGGTCATCTGTGGGCTCTGAACCATTTTTCTTTATGGCAAAGATTCCCAGGACTGTCTGCTCTATGGTCTCCTGGTTGTCCTCAACATCCTCAAAAACAGAACAAATAAACCTTCAGTTACAACATTTACACACACAAAAAAAGAATCTCCTTTGCTAAGTGACATTTATCCAGCCTCCAAATTTCCATCATTCCAGTCTACATTTAGTGTAGTTTTTCAAATTTTGACATTATCTGCTGTTGGTATGTTATCAACCATGGATTTAAATAAAAAGGCTTTATAAAAGGTTACTTTTAAAAAACTAGACAGCACCATCCATTAACAGTACCTCATAACAGTATTCTACAAACTGCTATTAATGTAAGTGAGAAGGGATTTTTACTATGAAAGCATGGCCTGTATCTTTCTATCTGCATTAAGGGATGCAGATATTGTCAACAAATCTTATGTTTTGATCCAAAACAACAATAAACTGATCTACCAGAAACAAACCAGTGAATAACACTGCTGCACTGGGTGACATTTTCTTTCATTGCAAACTGTTTGGGCACATCAGTTGGCTTAGAAATAGCTCCAAAAAGTAAACCAGCATGCACATTCACATAGCATTCACATATTCCTTATTTTTTTGTCCTGCGGCTCTGCCTTTCTTTTGGAAAACTGTCTTCAGCCGAGAGTAGCTGTTATCCAGCTGCTGCATGAACTTTGATCACAGTGGGACAGTGGCGATGTGAGTAAACTCTATTTCCACCTACATTTAACAATGGCAGTATAAAATTAACAAATGTTTTATGGTCTACAGCAAGATAATATAGGTTATTGAAAACAAGAATCAAATTATCAAATCAATGAAATGTTACTGTCACTGCTTGATAACTAAAAATTTTTTTTAAGCTAAAGAATTAATGTCCCTCATTAGTTATGACTTTTTGTCTGACAGTAACCTAAGTATCTCTGTGCTGTGAGTAAAACAAGGCATTTGAGGATGTCATTTTATGATCTTATCTATGAAAATAATCTTAGATTGAATTATTTAAATATAATATATGACTGACTTAATGCTTACAGAAGAGAGCTGGCCACCTTCTCTTGAACTCTGCAATAAAAGGCATGTCTTCAGTCACCTCATGCCACCTGTAAGCAAATGTCCTTTCCATATTCTCCTTAACCACCTGTTGGTTGTTGCTCTTGGTCACTTCAGACAACAGTGCCAGCCTCTCCTCCTTTAGGCTTTCTTTGGATTGCCCTGTTGTATTAGTAGTAGTAGTAGTAGTTCACCTCTGCTCTTCTAGGTTTCTTCACTTGATTTGGAGACGTGTGATGATCCCCTTTGCACTTTAGGGAATTAACATTCAGTTCTGCACATCCAATGTTCCACAGCTTTGTGCGGTAGTTTGCCATTTTATACTTCAAACTGATCTTCCACCCATAGAAGCCAGTAACAGAACCCTGCTCCCTTAAACATGGGTGTTTATTCACTAGTGCTTCAGCGACTGCATCAAATTCAGCACTGGAGGGATAAGCTTTATATTTGATGATCTGTGATGTCAAGCATTAAAGAATGTCAGACTTCATTCTTGGACTAGGACTGAAAAGAGTACTATTGCTTTGAAAGTCACTATTTGCACACAGGAGTTGGAGCTCTACATTATAGGCAAACTGGGGCACAGGGAAAATGTCTGGCCAGGGCTCACATCTCAGGGATGACGATGACTCATAAGATGAGAGAATGTCAGTGTCCACAGATGAAATAGAAGTGATCTCATCCAGGCTGAATTCCATTGAAGAGAGGCAAGGGCTACTTGTACAGGAAGCACTTGGAAGGTAAATCACTTTAATTGTAGCCTTATTTTAAATATCTGAGGTGGATGTCAGGTTTATGAACTTATCAAAATCAATGTCCGTGTAATGTAGTCTGAAGTCGCCTGACACCTCACATTGTATCTTTATCTCACTTTTCAGTTCCTCAACAGAACCTGTTATTCCCAAAGGCAGGGTTGCTTTTAAAGAGTCATTTTCTGCTCGGATGATGCAAAGCACTGCTGAAGTGGCCATATTTGAGAATTTAATAATTCCAGCTTTGAAATCATTCAGTTTATATGTCTTGTGCTTTCTGTTCTTGTGAGTTTGATATGTTCCATAAGTATTCGTTAGAAAGGAACAATTTTCAAAAATACAACATATGGTTTCATGTCTTTTTAGATGGCTGTTAACATGAGTTAGAAATGCTTTCTATGAAGAAATGCAGCCACACGAACAATGGTGGCAGCTAAATGTTGTGCAATCTACTGATCTTTGAGATGTCTGATCAAAATGTGATCTACACAAGTGACTTCGAAGTGCATTCCAAGTTTTAAATGTGCATGGGCAATTTGAATATGTGCATGGATAAGGATGTCTGCGGCTAAAGTGGCCATGTTTTAACCTGTAATGCTTTAGTAACTGATATCTTGTGGTTTCTTTTGCAGCACACTCTTTACATTTCCACATTCATGTTACTGAAAATGAAAAAAAACAAAAACAAAAAATGCCTATCCCATATACACTACGGTACTTTTTTCATGTATTTGTGGCTACTTCAAAGGGGTCTGGATGTATTACAGTGTGGTTGTGTGATGTACTTATACGCAGTCAGTGTATTACCTACAGTAAATGGCAGTACTGTTACAGGAAGCTAAGCAATGTACTGCTGTGGACAGAGTCAGCAGCAAAACATTTTAGTCATGTTAAAAGAAAAAAGAAAAAAGAAATCAATATTAGTCTAAGTGTACATCGTATTAACAATATGTTCAACATTTTACTCTGCCATAAGACAGATCTTTCCAAGGTAAAATTACTGTTTACGTTGTAGAAATTTGGTTTGAAGAGAGTGATATAGAGCTTCAGTCTTTTCAGAAAAGGTTTGACGGAAAGATGAAGTTGTGAAAATGTCTAAATCTGGCATACACTTAACTTGATATTGATTTGTTTTAGTTGGCCCTTTTTTAGGTGGCTAAAATACATTTTTCTGCTGACCCTATCCATAGCAGTAAACTGCTTAGCCTCTGTGCCAGGTTTCCCACCTACTTCTCCAAAATTGGGGCATGTTGACCACCATCTACTGTAGGTAATGCACTGTCTGTGGAAAGTATCTCATACAGCGACACTTCTATAAATCTGAACTATCCCTTTAATGCATCCAACAAGAGTGCTACTTTTTGAGAGAAACTTTGAACCATCATTATGTTAACTACTTCCTAGTCATTAAATGGTAAGATGGTAATTGTACTTACCACTACTGAAGAGCCACAAATAAATGTAGACTGTCCGGCCCTCAAGCTCAGAATTTTCTTTTTTTTTTTTGTGGTTAGAAAGTAGTTATAACTAGAACATATATAGAACATGCACACATTTAGTTTTACAGTTGTAATTGTGGTATCTTCTGTAGTAGTGCTGTATAGATGTTGATGAAGGAATCTCTGTTGACACTGACTTGTTTGCATATAAAAAACTTTATTACAAAGAAGTACAGTATCGATCAGGCATCCCGGACCACCTGAGAGAGCATTCAAAGCCAGTGTGAATCTCTGATTTACAGCTCAAACATTTCACTAATATAGGCCTGGCAAAGCTTTCATCTTACCCAAAACTCTAAAGGGGGGGTAAAAGTAATTAACCACTGTCCAGTTTATAAATCCTGCACCTGAGGACTCCCACTCCTGATAAGAGGACACAGCCCTAGTACAAAGATATCTACTCCCTTCGGCCAAAGTTACATTGAAAGCATTTCAGATCACATAAGGTTATAGCATAATATACTACATGATTGCATTAAAACATCAAAAAATGATAGATGTTCAATGCATGCCAAATCCAGGGTGTGGCATAGGTCAAGCTTATGCCACGTGAGGATTTATTTGCAGACTGATAAAACAGCATTTTTTTTAACAATGTTTTTTATTGAATTTTAACATTTTTTAAACAGAACATACAACACAAGCATCCCCTAAGATAGTGCAACACTCATTCAGACAAAGAAAATAAGGTGACAATAATATTAATATTAGTACATTAACTTAAGTAGACAAACAACTATCCTCTTCAATTAGTGAGACAAGACTTATTAGCCAAGAAGGACATAAATGAATCCCAAACATCGATAAATTTTCGTTGTCTACCCCTGATCATATGTGATAATTTCTCCAGCCCAAGGCCGCTCATTAACTCTCTCTTCCACACTCCAAATGATGGTGGTTCCGTATTTTTCCAGCTTAGTGCAGTCATTCTCCTTGCATGGAGAAGACCAAAGTCAATCATTCTTATTTTCTTTACATTTGTTGTTTTTGTAAAATCTTTGGGGTATATTCCAAGTATACAAATGCTTGGTTTCAGTGGAATATTACTTTCAATCATGCATGATAAACATTTAAGTACTTTTCCCAGAAAATTTGAATCCTAGGCCACTCCCATAAACAATGAATCAAGGTTCCTCTCTCAATAAAGCATTTAACACAAATATCAGGAATGTTAGGGGATATATGGTGGGGTATAACAGAGGTTATGTAGATTCTTGTTAACCACTTATACTGAAGTAATTTTAGTCTTGTGTTGACTGAGTATTTCTGAGCCTTTAGGTACGCCGTATTCCAATCTTTATCACTGTCTTGTATGTCTGTTCTCCAAGCATTCAATCGTTCTGATGTTGATTCTTTTGAACAGCCTGCCAGCAGGTTATAGAATCTAGTTATGTGTTTCTTACCATCCAAATTATTAAGCACAATTTCCGCAATAGCTGATAGTGGAGGCATGGTTGCCATTGTCTTATGTTTTGGTGTTATGAAACTTCTTAATTGTAGATATTTAAAAAAATGTTTTCTGGGAATCTGATACCTTTGACAAAGCTGTTCAAACGTAAGAAAGCTGCCCTCAAAATAATGGTCAGAAACTGTCCTAATGCCTTTTTCTGCCCATAATTTTAATCCCTCGTCTGGTTTACCAGGTTTGAATTGTCCATTTCCCCAGACATGAGTAAATTGGGATAAAACTATTGGTTCACCAGTGTATTTATGTACTGTATACCACTGATAATGTGTTTTTGACAAAAGGATTCTTTGTTTGCTTTTTTAATACTTTAATATCTGAGGAATATAAATATTGGTTTATTGGTAAATTTGAGGCCTTAAAAAGTCAAAAGCAAGGCAACTGGACTATGTGATTTTTTGGGAAGATGTTTCACTTCTCATCCAAGAAGCCTCTTCAGTTCCAAAGGACTGGTTGAAGGAAGCAGATATTTATGTTGCAGGAGAGAAGACAACAACAAAAGAAGGGGAGGGGTTAAGAAATAGAAACCCATCACAGGGTGGTTATGCCCCTGAGAGTCGTTAACCTGAGTGGGCTGTTAACTTCCTATTCATCATGTGAGGTGTTGTGGTCAAATGATCCCAGATGTGAATGTCTGGGGAACTTTCTGGGGAGAGAGCTTAGCACTGCATTGTAAGTGGCTGAGAGATTGTGTCTGAGTCCACCACCTCTGTTGAGAAAAGGTTTCTCCAGTCTGGTGAAGATGGCTTCTTTAACCCCTCTTTCAAACCATCTTTCCTCTATCGCCAAAATCTGTACATTGCTGTCCTCAAAAGAGTGTCCCGTGTCCTTTAAGTGAAGGTGGACTGCCGAGTCCTGACTTGAGGAGGTGACTCTCCTATGTTTAGCCATACGCTTGTGAAGCGGTTGTTTAGTTTCCCCAATTTACAGGTCTGAGCATTCCTCATTACTAAGCTTATTACTAAAAAATTATATCGTCCACATATAATGATATACGATGTTCAGTGTCCCAAATTCTAATGCCAGCTATATCCTAATGTGTTCTTACTGAAATCGCGAGGGGTTTTATGGCTAAAGCAAACAGCAGTGAAGACAGTGGGCAACCTTGCCTGGTTGAATGTTGCAAATTAAAGGGCTTAGAAATTATACTGTTGGTCAATACTTCTGCTGTTGGATTGGTATATAATAATTTAACCCATTTGAGTTTCACCCAGTCCATATCAGGGAAGCAGATCAAAAAGATATCCCCACTCTATTCTATCGAATGCTTGGCTGGCATCAATTGACAAAATTGCAGTATCTTTTGCATTGCTTTTCTCAAACAATATATTTAAAACCCTTCTAATGTTGTGAAACTCATGTCGTTTCAATACGAAACCGTTTTGATCATTGCTGATCAGCTGAGGAAGATAGTTTTCTAACCTTTTAGAAAGAGCTTTGCATAATATTTTAGTATCACAACCCATTAAACTGATGGGCCTAGAGGATGAACAGCTGTTTGGTGGTTTGTCAGGCTTTAATATTACAGTTATCATAGCTAATTGTAACGTTGGCGGAAGAGTTCCTGTATTAAATGATTCATTAAACATGTCTAATAGTGGTTGTACGAGTTTCGGTTTGAAAGTTTTATAAAACTCTATGGGTATCCCAACAGGACCAGGTGCTTTCCCACTGCTCATGCTGCCAATAGCCTCGCAAAGGTCTTCTACTGATAATTCACTGTCTAGTACTTCCTTTTCATCCTCGGATAGGGTCTGAAATTGCAGTTGGTCCAGAAACATCTCTTGTTGTCATTTGTCTCCTGTATATTCTGATATATATGTAATAGTTCATAAAATTTCTGAAGGTAGCGTTAATTTCAGTTGGGTCTTCTGTGAAATTGTTTGTTTTCTTCCCGATCATAATATGTTTGTTTGGTCCAAAAAAGTTTTTTTGCAACTCTGTCAATTGTCAGTTTATTATACTCAGCTCTCAATACTGCTAATTCTTCCTGCTTATCCATATTATTGCTCTCATAAAGTTCTGATTCTAATATTTTAATTTGTTTTTCCAGTGTTCGAATTTTCTCATTATTTTGTTTCGTCTTGGAACTTGTGTGCTTAATTATTTCTCCTCTTATGTATGCCTTAAAGGCCTCCCATCTCACACTGGCAGATGTTTCGACTGTGTTCAGTTGAAAATAGTTATCTATGCAAGCTTTTATTAATTTAGGAAAAGTTGAATCTTGTAACCAGTGTGTCTGAAATCTTCTCCTTGGAGAATGTTGGGTGAATTTACCTAAGAATATTTCCATAGACAGAGCTGCATGATCACTAATCACTATACTGTCGTACCAGCAATTTTTAACATTGGTCAGCAATTCAACGGATATGAGTGGAAGCGTGACAAGAAAATTCTTTTTTGTTTGGGTTTTGTTTTCTCCACACATCCACTAATCTTAGATCTCTTGTAAATTCAGCTAATATTTTCCTAGTTTGTTCATGTGAGATATCGACTCCAGCAAGTCGATCCATTACGGTATTTAGGGTACAATTAGTCTCCCCTTAAATTTTAAAGACCCTCTAATGTGGACACGGTCAGCAGCAATTTCTCAAAGAAAGACGGTGTGTCAACGTTAGGACCGTAAATATTAGCCAAATTGATTTTCCATGACAGAATATTTCCTTGCACAATGATGTATCTGCCATTTGAATCTTCAATAATTTTAGTAATTTGAAGTGGAACTGACTTGTGTACTAGTATAGCAACACCTTGAGCATAATTATTATAAGAAGCGTAAATCACTTGGCCCGGCCATCTTTTTTCCAATTTAAATATATCAGAGGCCATTAGATGGGTCTCTTGAAGAAAAATGATTTTTGATCTAAGCTGTTTCAATCTATTGACTTGTTTCAATTTAACTATTTTTCTAAGCCCTCTGACATTCCAGCAAGTAATCTTAATTTCTGAGTCGTTCACTGATTTTGTGTTTCCAGTAAGTGACATCTTCTAAAACAGTGGTAGGTTGTAAATGTTGTTGGTCCCGTCAAAACCAAATGCATACATGTGAATATGGCACACACTAGAGGGGAAATTAGAAACAGCAAGAACTGCCAGAACAATAACACCAAATATAAAGAAAAACAGTCCCACCCCATCCCTTACATTTCCAGACTGAAAAGCATTCCCACCCTGCCTTTAACAAACCAGCTTTGGAGGATGCTGATCCACTAGTAGTGAAGAGCAGCTTGCCTGCGTGACCTCGGCCCCGGACAGAACAACCATGAGTCAAAACAACCGTAACATCTTCTGTTGTAATGTATACCCTATTTTCTCTTCTCATATGTGACCAACTCTTTTTATGAAAAGATTGTGTTAATCATGTATCGCAAAATAATAATAATGAAACATAAATAATAAAATGTTGATTTATGTGCTGCACCACTGAAATATTTAGAAAATAATAATACAAAAAATATATATATGTATGTCTATTCTCTCAAAATGTCCCATTTCCAGACGTAATACAATCATAAACAAACACTCGTTCTTCGTTAGTCTATGTATATCTTTCACAATATATGGCTCGACTGTTGTGTTTCTCCTGATGTGTCCATGTCCATCATACCATTGAGGGATGTGTGTTACACCCATATGGGATACTAAACCTCTATGAGGGACATGTGATGTCCTGATGAAACTTTTCAGCTTCTTCTGGTGTAGAAAATAGATGCATTTTCCCCTTGTGCAGCACTCTCATCGTACAGGGATTATGTTGAAATCCTTGGAAGGTTCCCATGTCCACAAACTGTTTCACAACTGGAGTTAATCCTCGCTGAATGCGGACAGTGTCTGCAGACAGGTCCTGAAAAAATAAAAGCTTGGCTCCATCTCGCCGTCTTGTTTCACAATAGACTAATTCCTTCTCTTGGTACATCAGAAAGCGGACAATGACTGCTTGTTCGGTTTGGCCGGTGCAAGTGTGCGATGAACTCATTCCAGAGTAAAAGTTTTTTCAGGACAGCCGAGCCACTGCGGCAGCATGTCGTTCACAAAGTTATAAAGTGTTTTATTGCCCTCGGCTCCTTTTGTAGACCTACCAGCCTCAAATTCTTTCTTCTGCCTCGGTTTTCCAGGTCTTCCGTTTTCGATTCAAGATAGGCAATATGTTTTATGGCTGAGGCTAGTGCAGCTTGAGTATGCTGGAGCTCACCTTTTGCTAGTGCTATGTATGACTCTGCCTGTCCGATACATTTTGCGTTCACAGAAGCATCTCGTTCCACGTCTGAAAGTTGTTTTTCAATCACCACAATTGAATTAGCCACACCAGACAGACGGTTATTAATGTCATCCAACTTTGACCCGAAGTCCAAGCGAAGGGACTTCAACTCCATTAGCATATATACATGGGATATGTATCATATATACATAGCATATATATACATATATACACCTATATCCACCATGCTGTTGGCTTCTGTGGCTCTCGTTGTCACTGTAGAGGTGTTAGCTGTAGTTGTCTTCGTACTTGTCTTTCGTGTCCTGGTAAAAATCTCACATTGTTTTGCTGCAGGGGTTTTTGACATGTTCAAAGCTGCTCTATTTGCTCAAATCTTATAGCGCAGTCATGGGTTTTTTTTTATCAAGTTTGCATCCAGTTGTGTGGAGCTTTTAGGCTACGCTGCCATCTTGGTCAAGGCCAGGCAAGACCCCCTGATAAAACAGCATATTAGTTAATATGGCTATTTAATAATAACTGAGCATTTTAATACACTTTTAGGGACTGCCAGGCAAATCATGCAGATTTACTGTATTTATAAAATACTGAGATTTATTAAAGATACAGAAGAGCAATTTGTATTCATTAACATATACATACAAAAGAGAGTTAGTTTTTTCTAAGATATTGTGGAAGTATCGCACATTAGGAATATTGCTTGCAGCACCGATTCACAGATACTGAAAAGGGGTAGATCTATTGTTTGAACACTGCCATAATATTAATAGACCAAACTCAATTTTTCTCAGCAACTGAGAACTTATATCAGCATTTCAGTTAAAATAACACTGACTGCATTCAAGGAAAAAAGCTGAGAATAAATCTTTTCTCATAGAAAAAGCTCTTTTAACTAATGTCACTTATTGAAAACTGCTTTTGTATTTTGCCATTATTCAGGCTAGAGATGAATGGCTGTCCAAAAGTTACGAACTTTCTTGCCACAATTACACACACCATAAGTCCTCTGAATAGGCTACTCTGTGTCAATCAGTGTCTGGTTTTATTCCTGACAGTTGCTCGATAAGGTCAGGGAGACCTGTTAATATTAAATTACTAATCATTCTTGTAACAACATTCAACAATATCTGACTAATTTCCTTTACTTTGCTTTGCTCAAAAGGACTGTACAATTTATGATAATCACAAAATGTGACTGAACATAGCTACTTCCTTTTAAAATGCTCATCTAGCTCTGACTGATCAGTGCACCGGTCTGTCTGCCCAGTCGAAGCAACATACTGCTCCCTCACTCTTGATTGCCTGCTTATTCACTCCACTAGCTTACCATTAGCTATAAGCCTGCAGCTAAATCACTGGGTAATGGTCCCTCAAATTATCAGCACTGCCATTCAATTCAACTGCTAACAAATGTTTGTTACCAACTTGCAAGCCACAATTATCAACACAAGTTTTAAAGACGGTCTTTCTTCACTAGCCTACCCAGAACTCTGCTGCCGGGCAAGACCCTACAGCCTTAAGTTACAATTCAACTAAAACCACACCACACCCCCGTTTAATTGCACTAAATGATGTAATGAATTTTAACAATCAAATGCCAAAAAACTAAACTAAAGTAATGTAGCATTCGGGGGAAGTCGCTAGACTATAATTCAAGCATTGCTATTTTAATGCATTTCTGTTATTTGACATTATGTTAGCTGGTTATCTCATTAGCTAGCTAACATTAGCTACCATGTGCTCAGAAATTCCCTACATTTTTACAAGTCATATATAGTAACACCGTTAGTATCACTTCCTAATCATATGCTGACAATCCAACATCATAGACAGCATAAGAAAATTATACTTACTCAGACAAATAGATGGATATCATTTGATGCTCCGACAATGGCGTTCTTGAGCTCACCTGCCTGCCGAATTAGCTTCTGAGCACGCGCAATGTCTAGCCTGTGGATATCATTTGATGCTCCGACAATGGCGTTCTTGAGCTCACCTGCCTGCCGAATTAGCTTCTGAGCACGCGCAAT
>JAPZDZ010102931.1:0-16427 GCA_029783805.1 Acanthurus tennentii
GGTCTACCAAATTGTCAAATACGCTGGGCACCCTGGTGCGCCACACGAAATTACCAATACGCCAGCTGCGCCAGGCTTCGCCACCGTGCGCCACCTTGCGCTGCGCCACGAAATTAGAGCCCCTTATGTGATCTTGTTGGGGAGCAGATGTAATGAATATGGAGACTGACTTGGTGCAGCAAGTTGTTGCACTAATAATTTGCAATAAGATAAAAAAAAGGGGAAGACAACTGAGTCTAGATTTTAAAAAAATGATAAGCTATGAAGTCATTCTATTCTCTAGTCAATCTAGTCTATTCTTTGGCGCAAACTTAAAAAGATTTTAGATGTCAGTTTTAATTTAGCTATATATGCATCATCTTAGGTGATAATATTCAAGGTTGCAACTGAATCTACAGTTGTACCATGGTATGAAAAATGATGGTTATCACACTGTGTACTTTAGCTCATTACAGGTTTTATCAATAAATTAATAAAACAAATAAACATAATAGCACAACCGAACAGATATTCTCACCTGCACGTGCACATCTCCTTTCCTTCTGAACTGTCCCGATTATAACTTTAGAAACTTAGAACTTAGAAAAAACAAAAAACAAAAAACAAAAACAAAACAGGAATGTTTAACATTGATCATAAAATGCTGAAAAATTACCCATGTTCCAAGTCCAGGCTTCATCTAGCGTCGTCCTTCTGTTCTGTAACTTCTGACTTGCAGACACACACTGACCCCAGTCTGACCTCATAAAGAAATACACACACATTCCAAGCACAAGGAGCCAAAATGGGTGACTGTGTGTTAGACTTACAGGTACAAACAGGATCAGTCTGGCTGTGCTGTCGCAAACCTACAACAAACTGGCAGCTATTTTGAGGAATGTTAAGCGCTTGTGATGGCATTTACTCACAATTTTGAGAATCTGTAAAAATGAACGGATTAATGGAAAAAACAATTAGCAGATTAACACATGATGAAAGGAATCATTAGTGGCAGTGGCATATAAAATAGTTTAAAACAGCATCTAAACCAACTACAACAGTAAATCTCTGATTTTCCATGAATGCATGACTCAGAGTTTTCAATTAATGGTTAATATATTTGTGTTAAAAAACGCAGGACTTTTTTCTGCACTGACACTTTATTAATTATGCAATTCTGTGATAACGCTTTCATACCTTTACTTAACATTTTTAAATGCAAGATTTACACCTGTAACAGAGAACATCTACTTTGTGGTATTATCCCTAAAACTAGCTTGAAAACAAACATGCTCTCGTTGTATAATGTGATATAGTTACATGCTTTTTTAAATGATGTTTATAGTTCTGGTTATTATTATTATGTTAATTCTTTTGGGCTTAAGCTTGCTCTGCAAATACATTTTCAGATCCACCTCAACCAACTGTCACACTTTCACTTGAGAAAGGAGGAAAACCATCTGTTTTCATTATTTAAGAGTCATGGTTATGAATGGTAATTCTAAAAAACAGAAGAAATTGGAAAGAGTGATATTTTGTAAGAAGCTATCATAATGTGGAAATCTCATACGATTGCAGCCTAATAATAAGCATCTTGAATATTTCATAGAAGTCTGTCTCTCCAGAAAAAGTAATATAAGATGTTAGGTAGACAATGTTTTTAATACTTCATGGTTTAGACCAAAACAATAACATGTACCCATGTTGATTTATAGGCATACATGTTATGTCTGTTTTAAATCCTAACCATTCTAACTACAATAGGCCACTTAAAAAGAAAAAAAACGTTGAAGCTGACACAGCAGCTGCACAGTCAGCATGCAAGCTAAAAAAGGAACCAACAACCAGTTCATCATAGTATGTAATAGTGCGGCAAGGATACAGGCAATGCACAGAAGGGAACAAACAAAGCCTAAACACAGATCTACATGTATCTGCCTGTCACTCCTAACAGAAGCCACCATATCGCCTGATTACTGCACTTCACTATCATGTAAAAATGAGATGAAAAACAAAACAAAATAAATAAAAAATAAAAATAAAAAATTACAGATGCCAAATGTAATTGTTTTTCCTCTTCTGCTTTCTTGGTCTCTTCTGCATTCTTGGTCTCTATTTATCATTCTTCTTTAGCAACTGATGGTTTTCATAATACCTGTGTTTAGAGATCAAACAGTTATTAAGTTCTTACCTTGGTAATCAAGTAAATGTCCATTTATAAAGCTAGTATCAAACAACAAGGTAAGACCGCACAGGGCTAAGGACCCAAGATACATAAAGATATTTCAGTAGTCTATTAGTTATATGAGTATTTTTCCCTACAACAGACCCACAACGATACTATTCACCTTCACATAATAACAAAGCCTGGTATAAGTACAGTTAGTTTCTCTTAGCACCTCCCTCTCTATATAATATATATCTGTGTGTGTTTGTATATATATATATGTGTGTGTGTGTGTGTGTATACACGTACACAAACACGTATAGTTTAGTTCATTATTGTTTAGTTTTGGGGTGAGGTAAGTAGTTGTTGTTTCACATTTAGTTTTTATGGTTAAGGTTAAGGTAAGGGGCTAGGAAATGCATTATGTCAATGAGTGTCCTCACAGTATGTGCGCTTGCATGTTCTTTGTGTTTGTGTGCATGCGTGTGTGTGTGTGTGTGTGTGTGTGTGCGTGTGTGTGTAATTTGTTGCCTCTGTGTAATCCATCCATGTAAATGGGAGCTGTTGCAGTAATTTAGATCAGTTTGTGTCTCCTGATAATGATACATAATTAGACTGCAGGTCAGTCGGTCAGACCCCTGATCACTCCCTCTCTCTCTACTCCTCTCTCTCTCTCTCTCTCTCTCTCTCACAAACACATGTAGATCTCTTCCCCCATGTGCCCCTCCTCTGATCTTAGCCATTCCTCCTCTGTATAAATAAACCTGAGACTTTAGCAGGGCTAGGGCTGTATGTGTGTCATGAGTGTGATGTGAGTGTATGAGATAAAGAGAGAGAGACAGAGAGAGCAAGAGAGAGAGGGAGAGAGGGAGACAGGAAGGAAAAAACACAAAGCTCTGTGTGTGCGTATTATATGTTATGCAGGTAAATTCCTGCAATTCCTGCATTTCCTGCGTGGAACCTTGTGGAGTGGAAGCCTCTCTTTAGAGTTAAGTGCTGCATTGTTGTATGGGCGTTATTACACCTATATTGCAACTCTATACAGTCACATTGTGCTGTGTTCAGGTAACTTAATGGGATACAAACACAACAATCTTTTTTACTTTTAATTATAACCATTGAGTGGTAAATGAAAGAATAATACTTAATGTTGAACATAAAGGAGAAAGCTTCCACCATTAGATAAACAAAATTCAACAATACTTTCAGGAAAGCATTTCTTCTCATTTGGATTCACCTAATTTGGCATCTGCTAATGCATAATGAGTTAAACTTAACTACACATAAACAAGATTGTATGTTTAAAAAAATGTCAACAAAATATGTATTACAATCTATAATGCAAAAAAGTTAAGAAGATGGCTTTGTGGTATTCTGATATCACTGTATTACAGCATGGATATTTGTATACAGGTGGAATTTTGATAAGATATGGTTAAAAAAATTTAAGCAAATAATTTTTTACTGTGGTGAAAAATTAATTTCTCAGACCCAGTCTTCTTTACAATTATCCTTCAAAACTGTAACTGTTTTATTTAGCCTACAATGGATTCTTTGCTTTTGTCTGCTGAAATACTGTGTCTGACAGAAGCAGCACTTAATGCACTAAGTTGTTACTTTGATACATTTGGATGCTTGTGGGGATTTTAAGACTGGCCTTTTGGGCACTTTAACTTCTATACTCTGAGTTTTTAAGCTCCCCCTTAATGCTCTTTTTAGCTTTGTTAGTAATGCACTGTGAAGTGTAAACTGTAAAGATTGGTCCCTGTCATGGCACTAAGACAATTGTGGCACACCCTGTCACTGAACTCTGTTAATGCTGTTGATTTCTTTATTTTAACGGTTGAATACATGCCACACATTCTCTTCATAGTTGCACTATGCAAGCTCCATCTGCGGCTTCCATTTTAGCACTACTACAGCTAATCTATCAGTTGTTTTTCATTTCACTCTGACCTGCTAGTTAGCTTAAGTCTTTACAGCTAGTAATGGCTTCTTTCTTCCCCTCTCACTGTCCTGCTCTCTCTTGCTTAGTGTGTCACGTGTTTAGTTATTCTCCTGCCTCCTTTAGCTGTAAGGGTAAGTGAAATAAGTGTAGTTTACCCTTAGCATTGAGGGCGAGGCTTATTCAATTGGAAAAGCACCATGGAAAAGCAGTCACCAGCTTTTGTAGCTAGCCAGGCCCCTATAGCCAGTGTGGACAGATCTAGCATAGTTCCTGCTAGCTGTTCCCCTGCAACTCTCGAGCAGTCGGGAGGCTGGTTTACTGTTCAAAAGAAGCACAGTCCTAAGTCAAAACCCACCCGAGATCCCATCTTACCCCTTTTGTGTCAAATTGATTTTTCCGCATTCAGTGACACATCAGCTGAAAAACAAACTCTGATCACTGGCAGTCCTATTCTGCAACACGTGAAATCAGCGACCCCAATAACCATAGTTAAGTGCATCCCTGGGGCTAGAGCGTGTGACACTGAGTCAAATTAAAAACCGCTGGCAAAGTATGAGGGTAAATATGGTAAGAATGTTATACATGTAGGCGGTAATGACAACCAATTGTCACTAAAATTAATATTGAGTCTGTATGTGATATGTTTAGCTTCATGTCATCACTTAATCGCTGCCAAGGTGGTGTCCAGCAAATGATATGGGTTTTTTTAATAATTGCTGGACTTTCTGGGGAAAAAGTTATAAGAGACAGCATTGATCCCACTTTTGGTGGAGCAGCTCTTATCTCTAGAAAGAGATAAGAATTTTAATGATTTTTTAAAAAATTAAGAATTTTAATAAGAATTTTAATGAGTTTATGAGTCAACTAAAATTCCTCTCAAAGCTGGCCCCCAGCTCTGTCAGGCTTGTGCCCCTAATAAAAATACATAGTGCTGATGAGCACATGCTGTACACAGATATATAAAAAAGATTACTTACTTGAAATCTAGCTTTGTTACACATGAGCAACCTCCAAGTTTAAAAAAATGAAGCAAAAAAATGAAATAAGTGCCTCAGTGACAACTTAAGGCTCACACATTTCTGGTCCATTCAACTGGATGGCAATTAAATTTCTTTATAACTCAATGATATGGTGAGGTTTAAATTTTACACAATAGGGGCACTGCTGCTTTGATCAAATGCAGTTTCTAGTTTTCTGTTAGGCCCCACACAACTACTGGTAGTGTCATGTCCAAGAAGTTAGGTCAAGTTATATTTAGTTTTGTCTGGTGTCTATGTTGTGTCATGGTTTCCTGTTTTATTTTGATAGTCTTGTCTCCCCTTATGTTGTCTCTTACTTCCTCCCTTTGTTCCTTTCCCGCCTTTTGTGTTTACCCTAATGTGGTTCACCTGTGTTTTTGTCTGTCTGTCTTGTTTTCTCAGAGAGTCAGAAAACCTACGCCAGTCCACGCTATTATTTCTTGTTAAGTCAGGTCTTGTATTCTGTGTTACTTTGTTTTTCCCTAGTCTGATCTTACATTATTTTGATACTTTGTCTCACCTTTTTTCTAAGTTCATAGTTGTTTTCCTCTCAAGAGTGATTTTCTGTCGATACTTTATCACATAGTAGTTTTCCTCTGTACGAGTGATTTTCTGTTGGTACTTTATCATAAAAAGATTGTTTATTTGAACTTTGGAATTGTCTTCTGAGTTGTGTTTTTGGGTTCACGTCCTAGTTCAGTTGTGACAGGTAGCAGTGCATATTCTCCTAAGCTCTTACAAACTGGAGGCTTCCAAATGGTACTAAACAAACTTATTGGTGATGTCACAGTGGCTTTGTTTACTATTTTATTACATTCTATATATTCAATGAACTTGATAAAGAAAAATTTGGTTCTAGTAGTATAAGCAATATTCAGAATGACATTACAGCCATCATATATTATACAGCCATTACTACTCTGGCATTAAAGTTTGCAGCAGAGAACCTTAATTAATTATCCCCTTGTAATAAATACATAAATAAACACATAAACAATCAACAAAATTAAAATGTGAAGGTTAGAATAAGACTTATTTCACATGTTTAATAAACATCTACTAAAGTATCAAATCAGTTAGATGAAAATAAAAATATGCTGCTTGAAACATTACACCCAGCTCAAAGCCAGTGCGTCAGTGAAGCAGTGAAACAGGTAGCATTGCTATCTTACACCTGGCACAAATGTCATTTTTGCCTACTCTGTAAGACCTAGTTCCCACATTGCTTATTGCCCTTTGCTCAGGGAGTACAGAAAATAGTTGAGAATTTTGAGAGTTTCTGTCCAATTAACTAAATCAATCAATCAATAAATCCTGGTAGTTTAGCCATTAACGTCTGAGCTGAGCGTAAAATATCAGTGCTATCTGCACCACTGGCGCACAGTATTAAAAAGGTAATGAGAGCAGGCTCTCTGGTTATTGCACTTTTGGCCAAAAAAACACTCTTGGAACATCTGTGAATTGATGAGGTGATTGTGCACAACTGGTCGATGGTGGAGGATTAGTTGCTAAAGTTAAACATAAAAACATGTACTTGAAGATATATAGATATATAGATAGATCCTGCTGGTCAAATCTCCTTACTCTTGACATATTTTAAGTAATATGTCATTTTCCTCAGCAACTTTGTGGTGCTGCTGCACAGTTTGGCTACAGAGGCCTGCAAGATGTAAGGCAATCTAGGTAACTATCGTTAGCTGAAAGCATTGATTTTTTAAAAGGGCAAAATGATGGTAGGGCTGGTGGAAATGTTAGAAAATTGATGTATGCCCAACCACACCATGTAACGCTGGGAACACCAACTACTACCACACCCAGTCACTGCCACATATGAACGTGATGATGATGCAGGTGATTGCTGGGTGGGTAGGTGCGTCCTTGCAGGTGGCGTGTGCTTCTGGTAGCATTTACCCCAGGAGGAGGTGGAGCCCTATTTGAATCTTGTGTTTCCAAGCTGCAACAAACAATACTACTTACTCCAACTTTAAAAAGATGTATTTCTGCCAATTTTCAAAAATCTCATTCAATAAAAGTGTGATTCTTTTTTAAGGAGTTAGTTTTGCTGCACCTCCTCTTTTTGCTGTTACCCTCATGAGGTGTAATGCTGATTTTGCCAGTAGCTCAAATGTGATCAGTAGGATTTTTACTTTCAAAAACTTTGAAACAATCTCATAAACATGAGTCAAACATAGCTCACTTACCAAGTTTTGCACTAAAAGCCAGGTCATTGTGAATCTCTTGTCTGATCTGTCTTAATATCTGTTTTACAAGTTGAAATTGATGATCGGGCTTTAGTGGGTATTTGGCAGCAAGACAGGAAAATTACACACCCTGTATTTGACAGTGTGCTTTTAACATCCTCTGTGGTCATCTGTCCTGATGGCAAAACTCTTACATAGTTTCCACTGTAATTTGAGGGAGACAGAAGTATAGACAGTACATTTTCATTCTCTGTTCTTTTGCACAATTTCACATGGCACACACAAACACCTGTAAACTTAAAAAAAATCTTAGCTAACATGGAAAGGCTGTCATGTCAATAACTGCAACATGATCTTCCTCCTTGGTTAAGTATATCTAGTGTGGGCATTAAGTGGTTTAGTCTAGATTATTTCTTTTTCTGGTAAATCTGCTCAATAGGATTGTAGGATCATAGCTACGGTGGATTGAGTTATAAATGAGTTGTTTCCAAAATAGTGTTTTATCTAATCATATCAGTTGTATGGTAAAAAAAACCAAAATATTAGAATTGTAAAAATATTTCTACATAAAATTATGTCAAATCAGTAAGTAGGGACAGCAGCCCACATTTATCAAGCACTGATCTCCATGGGTGTTGACTTGGAATAGTCAGCTTCTTTTCTATTACTCTGGCATTAAAGTTTGCAGCAGAGAACCTTAATTAATTATCCCCTTGTAATAAATACATAAATAAACACATAAACAAATATTAGTTAACATAATGTGTTCAAGTGTGTAATTATGCTTGTGAAGATATGATAATTAGTTAATTATATTTTGTTAACTGTTTGTGACAGAACTATTTCCTGTTAATACTCCTATTAAACAGATGAGCCTAATAGGCTTTTCATTAGTTTGCAAAGTTAAATGTGCATTTAAATTGCCACCTGGTGGAGAGGAGTCATCATATTGGCCCAACATCCTTGGTGACCACTTTCTGTACATATTTTAACTTGTCCACTCAGCTGCTCAGTCTTGGCATAACCAGGGCTCTCAGCTTCTTAGTCCCACCTCAAAATTTATAAACAAGCTGAATAAATCAGCACTCCCAACTGCAATGTTCCCCAAAACAGCAGAGGTCTCACACACCTTAGTATAAGTTGTAAATTTCTTATCAACAAAGCAAACCTAATTTTAGATAGAACAACTTGTTCACCACTAATACTTAGCAAATTGATATGTCAGTTTCTTCTGCAGCCTTGGAATTGAGAAAAAAAAGACTTTGTTCATATAGCTTAGTTTTCCCCTCTTAATTTTTTTTTTTGTCATATAAGATTCCCATTCCCTTGCACTTCACTGTGTCTATACACTTGAAAGAAGAGGCTGGAGAGTAATTGCAGCCCAAATTTATTGACTTGCCCTTAAGCTTCAAGGAGTTAGGGTACTTACATTTTTTATTTATTTACACAAACATTGTATAAGTACATCTATTTATATAAACTTAATATTACTGTTAAGGATTATATAACCCATTTAAATTGCATAAAACTTTGCCTTAGATACGGTGTTTTCAGTGTAAGTAATGTGGCAGCAGTTAATAGAAACTGATATTAAATGAGTTGCAAATTAAAAATCCAGTCTAAATACATTCTGAGCTCCTTGTCTCCTTTCTTTCTCTGTCTCTCCCTCTTCCTTGTCCCTCTGTTTACATTTTACTCAACCTGCAGGAAGCCATTTTTAAAGCCATGCCATAGATAGAAAAGCAGTGGTGTATGTATGTGTGGGTAGGTGGGTGAGTGATTATTAGAGATTTTGGCTGTGGACGGCTCACTGTAAACAAAGATTTTAAAACATGGAAATCTCATCCTTCTGTTAAGAGAGGTTGTTGAAGAGAGAGTGAAGAGGAGAAAGACTAAGAAAAGGAAGGACAATCTGATTTTTTAAACCAACATTTATTGTCATCTGCCATCGGAATACTGTAAAAATATATATAATTAATATGTATATTATATATTTACATGTGTATCAAACCTAAATGAGCATATAACCAAAATATAATTGCCCCTTTGTTAGAAGTTAGGGTAATCTGGATGTCACCATTGTTACAAATACAGGACTTTGCCACCTTCCTGCTCTAGCTCTCACTTATTGTAAATAGCCACGCCTGGTTTTAATTATTATAACTATAATTAAATTTAGGCTTCCTTAGTGTTTTTTTGCATGCTAAGAGTCCAGCAGCAGACATCAACATGTGTGTGAAAAATTCAGGAATAGTGTGCCATCGATTGAGCAGCCTCTTTTTGAAGCCATTTAGTTTATTTATTTACTTATTTATTTACTTAATTAGAAAATTACTTAATTTGTCTTGAAATTTGTGTACTTGTGTAAAATTGTGTACTCCATATAAATAACTTCTCCTTAGTTGTTTAAGTAATTTTTAACTTTATCCACACCACCTGATTTGTTCAGCAAAATCTTGGGATGTTTGTGGTCTGGTTGTTTCAATGATACATCCTATGTATTTAGCTGAATATGAATTTTTTGTGGGCTACTTTTTTGTGGCTGTTTCTTTCATTTTTTCTCAGTGGCTCAACACAATAAGTTTTACTTTCTATATGATATTTAGGAAGAAGCCCTGCTACCCTTCTGTGTGTGAAAAGAGAAAGAAAAACTTCCTAAAGATTAACTGCAGCTACAGCAATCAGGTGCGTTTTTAATTGAAATGACCTAATTGGCATACACAAAAACAAACTGTTGCCAAAGCAGTTCAATGTAAATTCACATGTACAGTGTATATACAGTATTAAATACTACATTGCATGTCTTGGTTTTTCTTTCTCTGACCTTAGTCTGTACCGCTCTGCCTATGTCCTTTCCATATCTATGATCCCTCTCTGTACTTATCTCTCACCCTGTGATCTATCTTTCTCTCAGGTGGACTGGGGCTTTCCAAATGCTTGCAAGTATCATTTCTCTCTGTCTTACTGACGCACAGAACTTTTGACCAATGAATTTCAATGATACAGCTAAGAATACATCTTTAGTTGTCATAATATTGTAGGTGTATGCACAAAGCATCAGCACACCTACAGTTTCCTCACAGATTTTCCTTTTTTAAATTTATTCTTCAGCTTGAAAGTATATTTTAAAACCATCAATTGAAACCTGCTTTGTAATAGCTCTTCTGGTAAAAAGCATGTCCAAAAACACAAACAGGATTGTTAAACAAGAGCCAAAGGGTTTTTGTTGTGTTAGGGCTTCACCTCATTTGATCAGTGAGTGAAATTACTCGAAGGGGAGGGGGAAAAAAAAGGACAATATCCAGGTTTGAGTTGAAGAGGATGCATGAAAGTACTAAAAACTGTAGATATTGACTCTTTTAAACTGAATAACAACTGCACAGGCTGACTATCCGGTCTGACGGAGGTGGCTCCTGAAGTAAGTTGACAGATTCTAACTGCAGACACAGCTTCTCTTGAGGAAGAAAAATAGTGACCTGTCTAAGTAAACACCCTTTGAGTTATCTGGGGGGATCCAAAAGTCCTGTGATGTGATTTTAGTATATTTAACTACGAGTACTTTATTACATGAGCCTTGCAAAAAAAAAAATGTTAACAAGTAAAAACAGAAATGATCAAGTATTTTGATATATGACCTTATAGATCAATATGTAATGCCATACAATGTGTATGATAAGTGGTATAAATCATTCTAAATATTTATGAGTGCTGAAAACTGTACTTTGTCATGGATACTGCTGGGGCTTCCTGCTCTTCTTAATCCCCATCCTCCTATTGCTTCTTCTACACGCACCCCTCTACTCATCCTCCAGTCAACACCTGCCAGCTTTTTCCCACCAGCACACCTTCCACACCTACTGGCACTCTCCCTGTTGTTGTCTCAGCCTATCAGATTCCAGCCTGCTCATTCTACCACTCACCTGTTGCTGGTTTGCTCACTTACCCTCAGTATTTGTACCAACCATGGTTTGTATGTATTACCCCTTGGATTCTTTTACCTGTGCCTGTTTATCTGATTTGCCTAATTGCCTGATGTTGGCAAGGTTGTTTGTATTTTTGGATTTGACCTCTGGATTGGACTAAACTCTGTTTTGCCTAAAACCTGCAGTAAAAGTGCTGTGTTACCTTCTCCTGTCTCTGCCATGTAATTCTGCTTGTGAGTCTTCTGATTTGTGAAATACCTATTAAGCACTGACCTTAAATGAATTAGTACTGTTATAACACATAACAGAGTTGGGCGTTATGGAAAATGTAACACACATAACCCACTGATAATTAATCCTTGTAATCTGTCCTAATATAACAGTGCTCATAAAATTATTTTTGCAGTTAATATTTTTCAGCTGAGTTTTAATGTGCTTATGCAAGATTGTAAAATCTAATGAGAGTTGTCTGTTTTGATTAAAAGTTGTGTGAAAAATCAAACCCAGAAGAAGCAACCAAGATACTGATTGTTCTGGGTTTGATTTTTCACAAAACTTTTTGTTATAGTTCAACAACACTGTATTATTTCAACAAAAGGAGCACCAATTCCTCTTTTATGTGACACGTTTAAGTATAGAAATATTTTTAGGTGCAAACACAAAGAAAATGGTAAATAGACTACATTTATATAACACATTTCCAATCTAATATCCAACCCAAAGTTCTTTATAACACCATGAAGCATTCATTTTTTCACACATACATTCACACACTAATTGCAGGTGGCTTCTCTACACTGTGCCAACCATCAGGAACTCATGCACACTCATTTTTGTACACCAGTGGGAAAACCATTAGGAGTAATTTGGGGTTCAGTATCTTGCCCAAGGACACTTTTACTGTAGACTGGAAAACTTGGGATTTAAGCCAACTACCAACAAAGCAGAATAACATGACTTCCAAAGTATGAGGGACAATCTACAACGACTGAAATGTGGGATGAAATGTTTTTTTCTAATTAAAAATGTGGAAACAAAAGGAGTAGCATCTTGAATTTTCTTTGGAACAGGACTGATATTACTTGCTACCCAGTAATGGTTTTGCTTGAAATAAAAATGAGAAAACAGGGTTTAACCCTTACATATCAAAAATGTGGGGAGTTTTTTTTTTCAAATTGTAAAACTGCCTGTCTATGGAGGGGAATGGAAAAGAGGAGAAGAGAATAGATTGGTTTCCCTGTGGTTAACACACAGCACAGACACAATGTTTATAATTCTTGTTCCAGCAGCAGTCTTTTCAATAAACAGTGTGACGCTCTAATTTATTGCAGCAGTTCACCACAGATAGTTAAAATTGCTCTTCTCTTCCTCTCTTTACTTGGGGTGCACTACTTCTACTGTTCATATGCAGTATATTTGTGCTTGCCACAAGGGCAAATTTGGCTTCATACAAACCTAACATTTTTGATTTAATGTTTTTTGAAGAAGTTGCCCCCCTAAACCTAGTTTATAAAATATTTCAAAAGAATTTGAGCTGAATTATTGAACACATAAGGCTACTATCACGGCACCTAAAGGGGCCCCCCCACAAATGGTCCCCTGAAAATATTCTAAATCTCCCGCATTTGGGGCACGTGCCCTCTATAATATAGTGGTCACACTGTTATTTGATAGCCCATACTAATGTGTAAATATTTGTAGTTTACATGCATATGTCCTAAAGGTTTTATTAAACTTATGATGCATATTGCTTCTACCTGCTGTGACAGAAACAAAAAAACATCAAGTCTGGTGACACGTATACAGCTGATGCTTCCAAACCCTCCCTGCAAAAGGAACGTATGATGGATTCAAGGTTCAAGATTCAATATTTATTGCCATATAAATGAAACCTTGATTGGATTTTGTCTGGTGTTCTTAAGGTAGACAAAACAATACAATATAAAACAAAATACTATGCAAACACACACCAACAATACAATGCAATACAAAAACAAATTAGCATGAGCACAAGGGTACAATACAACATGAAACACAAGTGCCTAGTGCATTATTCAAAAAAACCCCAAAATACTGATGAGTAGGTGTTCAGGGCTCTCACAGCCTCAGGGTATGAACTGTTATGTAGAGGAGTAGTTCCACTTTTAATACTCTGCTACCTTTTACCTGAGGAGAGAGGTGTAAACAGTGTATTGACTGGGTAAGAGTCTATGGATATTTTCAGACCCATTTTTAACAAGCAAGAATTAAAACACCACAGATGCTTGGCAAGTCCCGGCAAATACTTTTTTAATGCTGCTTTCACTATCTTGTTAAGCTACTTCCTGTCATCCACTGATAAGCTACCATACCACACTGTGATAGAGAATGTAAGAACACTCCTATCACAGCTCTGTAAAATTCATACATCTCTGCCTTTGATACCCTAAACTTTTTGGGTTGTTGCAGAAAAAAAAAACTTTTTTGGGCCTTCTTCACCATATGATTTACACTGATATCTGGAACTTGAAGTTCTGTACTGTGTCAACTGCCTGATCATTGATATTCAAGGGTTGGAGCTCATCTTTATTTTTTGCAGAAATATGCAACCATCTCCTTTGTTTTGGAGATGTTAAGGGTTAAGCTGAGCACACAATACAACTAGTGCTCTGTGAGCTGTTTTATCATTACAAGAGATCAGACCTGTCACAGTGTTGTAATCCACAATTTTTTAAACTTAATTTTGATTTCAGTTACATATATAATCACACATACAGAATCATATTCATCATATCTACAGTTTTCTCAAAACAAATTTCCAATACAAGGTCATATTAATGACAATTAGGACTCAACAGAAGTACCCAGGACTATAACAGCAGAAATATTGAAAAATAAATAAATAAAAATATTACTAATAAAAGGGAAAAAGTTTACTAAAAAGAAGAATAACTAAGAAAAAAATTTAATTTTAAGAAAATCAAATTAAAAAAAATATTATAAAATTATTAATAATGAATTTGAAATGTATACAGGCATTCCTCAATGTTATAGTATGCTGATGGCACCACTCCACCTTTTAATTAATAGGTCATACATCCTTTTGGAGTCTCAGAGAGAAAGTTATTTTCTCCATCAGATATATTTCCTTTATTCTCTCAATCCACTTATTGTGCGTTGGGGGGTCCGGCTTCAGCCAGCTGACTGTATGAATGTATTTGACTGCTGTTGTTAGTAATATTTGTAGGAGATATTTTTTGGCTCTTACCTCGATGCCTCTTGGTAATAGACCCAGCAGAGCCACTGCTGGGTCCATTGTAATATTTCTACCAAATGCTTCTTTGAGTGTTCCAAACACTTCCTCCCAGAATATCTCTAGTTTCGGGCATGAACAAAATATATGGGTCTGATTGCCAATGTGTGGACCACAATTTCTCCAGCATTTATTTGAATGTGTAGTGCCAAATTTAGCCATAGTATCAGGTGTGCGGAAGAACCTGATGACTACCTTCCATTTGAATTCCCTCCACACATTCGATTTGGTTATCAGATGTGTTTCAGTATATATTTCTTCCCACATATCCTGTGATATGTTTAAGTTGGTCTCTTTTTCCCATCTCTCTTAAATTTGTGCTGTATTATTCGAATTCATATCTAGAAATATTTGATAACAATAGCTTATTAATTTCTTATTCCAATTTCTTGTTTATACTTTTATCAATAGTTCTTCAATTAGCGTAGGCTTAACAACTCTGACCCATTCTCCATGTTTTAATAAGAAATCCCTTAACTGTAGGAACCTGAAAAAATCCATGTTTGGTAGCTTAAATTCCTCCAACAGCCTTTCCAAGTGATTTAAAGTTGCCAGCATCATGAAGTTGATGTAAGTCGGTGAACCTGTACTATGACCATTCCCTGAACCCAGTATCCATTCCTGAAAGCACAAAGCCCTTTATCCTATATTTGTGAGTGCTGAAATTGTTTTAGGTAGGCCAAAGTTAATTTTCATAGTCTTCTATATTTTTAACTTGACTTTGGTCCATTCACCCATATCTATCCCACTTGGGTTGGCCCCCAAAAATGGCAGGGCTTGTAGAGGTTTCTCACATAAACTATTTTCAATATTGAGCCAGCGTGTGTATGACGAGTCCTGAATCCATATTGTTAATGGTCTTAGTTGTGCGGCCCAAAAGTAAAATCTCAAATTTGGGAGTTTGAGCCCACCTTTTGCTTTAGATAGTTGTAGTGTTTTAATTTAATTCTTGGTCGCTTTCTTTGCCAAATAAATATTGAGATTAGCTTGTCCAATTTTCAAAGAGGTTTTGGGGATGTCAATAGGTAGCATTTGGAACTGATATAGTAATTTAGGAAACACATTCATGCGAACACTTTCAATATGGCCTAATAATGGCCTAATAGAGATAAGAGCAGTATTGTCCATCGGTCCAAGTCCTTGCTAATGTTTTGGATTAAGCTTTTGTAATTGACATCACACAGTTTTTCTTGTGAAGGTGGTATGTGGATACCTAGATATCTGATACCATCTATTGGCCATTTAAACCCGCTCTACAATTTAACTGTATTTAGATTACTGTACATAGATTTTATTTGCATTTATCTTTTAGCCTGAGAAATATCCAAACCTAAGGATGAGGTCCTTAAAGTATGAGATCGTTGTTGCAGGTTTTGTTAGATACAGTAATATGTCATCTGCATATAATGAGATTTTATGCTGTTCTCCATTTACTGTAAACCCCTTTATGTTGCTGGCATAATTAATCAACTGTGCTAGTGGTTCAATACTGATGTCAAATAATAAGGGAGAAAGTGAGCAGCCTTGTCTACAGTCGCGTTCTGGGGTGAAGTGATCTGAAAGAGACCCGTTCACCTTAACTGCAGATTGTGGGTTTGAATACAATGTTTCTATCCATAAAGTATACCATTAGTTTTTGCCATTCAGAGCAAATGTGTTTGACTTGCGGTTTCTAGCTGAGATTATGATCAATTATTATCAATTATTACTCCCAGGAAGGAATTTTCATAAACTCTTTCTAATCTGGTGTTATCACACAGTACTTCAATGGTTAAGTCTTCTGGAATTTTGCGTTTCCCAAAAATCATGAATTTGGTTCTCTTTAATTCAATTCAATTCAATTCAATTTTATTTATATAGCGTCAATTCACAACAAAGTTGTCTCAAGACACTTTACA
>JAPZDZ010102942.1:3993-16423 GCA_029783805.1 Acanthurus tennentii
ATATCTGTCAAATCCTTTACACTGATGGGTGCTTTAGATTAGTGTAATGCACGGCAGTGGTACACTGCATGCACATTTGGTTCAACTCTTTGAATGATTATGCAGGAAGTTTAAAGGTAATAACTTAAGTGTTATTTCTGTTTGCGGTTTTTGAAAAATTGCTGGTCGACACTGAAAGAAAATGGACAACATCAACCCTCATGCACTCATAAAGAAGAGCTGAGTTGGACTCTTCTAAAACCTGTTCCGTTTATCCACATGGTGACTGTCAGATTACTGCCTTTCCCCAAGATGAAGGAGGAGCCTAGTGGTTGCTTTTCTGACAGTGATGAAGGCAACACTGCTTCTGTGGACAATTTTATGGAAGTCCAAAATCAACCTTCTTTAAAATTGGAATCTGTTGCTTCATGTTCGCTGTAGAGTGGAAATGTCTAAAAGTGTATTTGCAGAAGAGAACTAGGTCGAAAAACAAATGTGAGTTTTTCTCTGAATGTGACTCCATTTGTCCTATTGACTTATTATTCATTGCTTGTCACATATCATAAGGTAGTGTTAAATGATGTAAAGTAACTAATGAAATATATATCACTGATTTAAAGAGAAAAAACACTTGCTTGGATGGTTTGTTCTACTTAATTCATTGTTTTAATTCTTGGCTTTTTTGTATTTTCTCATATCTTGAGTGCACACAAGCTATTACTCACCCAGAATTTCAGTTGTTGCCTTGACAGATGCTTGACCCACTGTGAACAGTTAAAGTAGCTTGACACAGAATTTATGACATGACATATCCATATATGACATGACATATATCAGCCATTCTCTGCCTTTTTCCCCTGTAATCTTTGAAGATGAGGCCTCAAGATCTAAAAGTATTCAAAAGAAAACAGAAAACATATGCAAGAAGAGCAAAAATTAAAGAGTTGGAACTTGTCGTGCATTTCTTTAGCTTTTCAGCCACCCACAGATCCCTTACCACCAATCCATGGATATAACCAAAGCTGCCAAACTGTAATCACAAGCACTCTACATTTACAACTATGACATCAGACCATATGAAATGTTGGCAACTTAAAAAACTTGGCAAGACACTCTGCTTTCTGAGCCTTTATGAGGCACTGCTCACAGAGGGAAGAAATTAATCGACTTTCAGTTGGGATGTAGTTACATTTATCACCCAGCAAAAAAACCCAATCTGCCTTTTTAAAACTGGTGTTTAGACAACAAAGAAAGCCAAGTGGGTTAAGTCTTTAATACTTAAACCCACTCATCAGTACACAGAATACACACGCTACACACATGGAAAAGGAAACAAGGTTAATTCACTGAACAATGACAACCAAAAGGACCTGTAATCATCTTGAATGTTAGGGTGACTGCTTTAACTATGCTCGATAATCTTAAGTCTGGAATCTAGAGTGAAGAAGAGCTGTGAGTTTTTCTGTCTCTTTAAACCTGAAGTCAGGACAGAGACATTGTCGAGGACCCTCCATCATCTGCAAAAGGCTAATGCACACTTAAAGGAATGCGTTCTGCGACATTTCACAGCTCAGACACAATTTGTGTTGATGCTGCAGCAAACAGCAGCTGGCAAAGAATTCTTCTTTTTCCGTATGTTAAGAGGGAAGAAAGAGTAGCGAGGAGGTTGATTCATACCATTAGAGCTTCTGGGCAGATGGGGGAACTTGATGAAGAGGTGCATTTTACTCTGCTTATGTCTGCCTATATTGTTTTTACAACTCAGTTCATTGCTTTCATCCGTGCATCAAACACCCACACACTGCGTTAGACTGAAGCCTGCTTTGTTGCAGCTTTTTTGTCACCTGCTTGAGGGAATCCCTTAAATCAGAGGTGGGCAATTATTTTATCTTTCTGGGCCATATGAGAAACCCAGACGGTTGGCAGAGGCCAAACTAATTTTGTCATGCCATAACCTCTAATTTTAGCACCAGATTAAGAATCACAGAAAACATATATTTTCTTAAGCATTTGTTATATTTAAAATGACTCCAAACATGGTCTTATCAAGAAAATTTACATGTTTGAGGATTTGAAATCAAGGTACAGGACTTAATATTTTGGGTAAAAATGCTCCTATTTGATAAACTAGACAGGATATCTCTCAGCATGTAAATGATGCAAGAAGTCCTCACTGAATGTGGAGCTTAGTTAACAAAAATGCCTCAGCTTTCCTCACATTTTCATCTGTTGTTGTTTTTTGTTTTGTTTTATTCTCTTTTTTTGTCCCAATATAGCAACTTATTTGGAGTCTTTAATTAACAAAGCATGCTTGTCGCCAACCTAGCAGACAGTTTTATGTCTTATGAAACACTTTTTACATTCAGCATCAACTTTATAATTTTAGAGGGTATTTTTTACCAGGCGAGTCCAAATTTAATATCCACTGACTGCATTGGATGAACAAAGTGAAACTCCCCAGTCACATTGTACCTGAGCCTCCTCAGCAGATGAAAATATGAGTTTAAACATCACTCACATCAATGTCAGCTGTGACAGGAGGAAACAAACCTACCTAATGACCCAAACACCCATGCTCTTGACATGCTCTATTTACTGCGGAGTGGCAAGTGTGCACTGGGTTTTTTTTATTTTATTTTATTTTTTTAAAATTTTTCCTGAAAGCAAAGTAAACCATGAAAACATTTAATGGAAAGATGCTAAAGATGCTGCTGTGTTAAGCTGTGAACTGTTGAGTTTTTCTATCATTTTCAGTGGATTTGTCACTCTGTTTTACTCAAAACAGAGTCACTTGATACTTTAGTTGTATTAAAAAAAAAAGAAAAAAGATTATTGCAGCTTGAAGTATTAATTTGCGGGACTATGTTTGCAGTATTTAAAGGATCAGATTAGAACATAATCTGCATATTGAAATTTGATCAAATAAAAGTTTGGTTTTTTTAATCACTGATTGATCAGCAGTATTAAGTGTAAGATATAAAGGGTCTTTTGCTCTCATTATGACTTTAATCGTTCAGTTAATGTGACCATAACAAAGGAATCTGAAGTCATTTAAACTAACTGATTTGAATCAGATTCTCTCCAAAATGCGACAGGATATTAAAAATCTGACATTTATAACTCAAGTCATGAGACTCCTTTCATAATGATCAACTACATTGTTTTGGGGAAAAGAACGTAGACTTAGCAATATCAAATTTACTCAAAATATATTTGATGTGTTTTGTGGCATTTTTTTATTTTATTATGTTATTTTATATTTTTTGTTCCTGAATGGCCGAAAAAAAAAGTTTTGACCTTTATATATAAATATATATATATGTTCTTGACATTAAATTACCAAATGTCTTCTCTCATAATGGGAACTCTGACGCATGCAGATGCATTTTTGTTTCAATTGGTTTTGTTTTCCACTTTATTGCTGAAACTTGTGCTACACCCATCATCATTTGAAAAGGAACTGCAGGATCTGGATTAAAAGCAGCAGATGTTTGACACAAATATTGCCCACAGCACCTTCTGATCACTGAGCTAGACCAGCCAGACAGCCCAAGGAGGAGAAGGAAGAGAGCCAGGCAAAGAGTCATTAGCATGGTTTGGACTTGGACTGAGACTAAGACTGCTCCTGGCTAACATCTGATCGCAGGAAAATGAAACTGATGAAATGAGACTCCTGCTGGCCAAGCAGTTGCAGTTCAAAATCAGAGGTTGTTTTGTCCAAGTCTTTGCAGAAATCCGTCTCTACCACAACATTCTGGATTAAGTTGTTCCACTTTCTTTTTTTTTATAAATAATTATATATCTTGCTTTTCAGCCTGACTTGTTTGGTTTCACAACTTGCTCTTTGTATTTTTGGACAAACCTTATTTATTCACATTGTTCCTGTGGAAATAACACCACCAAAGAGAACAGGCGTCCTGGGGAACAAGACAGCATTGTATCACTTTGTGGATTTAACACTGTTTAGTGTGAAGGGTGCTACTGTGTCCCCTCACTGCTGCAACAGTGCGATCTTGTCAAAGGGGCTGTGACATTGCTGTCTTGTGTGTCCTTCTTGGTTAAAACTGATATTACGCTCACAGCCTCTCCTTCTGCATTTTTTTAACTTGCCATATCTCATGTTCTGACACAAATATACACACAAACAAACACACACACACACAGACATACACAATGGAGTCACAGTCTAAGCCTGTCAGCAGTTCATGCGGCTCTTCTCTTTAATCAAAAACCACCAACCTTACAAAAAGGACAGACATGTGCAGAGTGAGAATAAAAAAAAAATCAGGCTGCCTTTACCTGTCTGCAGATCTAAAATGAATACAATAAGGTGGGTGAAAATGAGAAAATCTGAAAGGTAAAAAAAGGTAAAAAGGTATCTTTTCATAGATGCAGAGCAGGTCATTCATCTTCTTATCACGCTGTGGGACTCTGAAACACTACATTTCTGATGTCAGCTGCGAAACTCTTTATTTCCACCTTACCTGGTCTCAATTTACTTTCAACTGACTTTGAGGCAGAACAGTTGAAAATGTCAAACAAATCTACATTTCACACAGAAATGATGGAACCTCCTGGTCCCTTTGTGTAGGTGTGATGGAAGCCTGAGAAAGTTTTGGAATTTCAAAAAAAAAGAATCAGATGACCTCAGTAACTCAAAAGTAAATTGACTGTGCAAGAGTAAAGACTAAAGGAAATAAGTTGTGGAATTTGGAAAGAGACAGCAGGTTATTTTTTGAAATTATGTCACACCTGTTATTCTGCACAGCATTTTTTTTTAACTGCAGAGTCATGTGAAAGAATCCAACTTTTGGTTTGCTGACAAAGTATCAATTCCAATATCTCAACTATCACTATCTGTGGAGACAGGAGCCGAATCTGAAAGATAAGATAAGAAAACTTTATTCATCCCAGAGGAAATTCTTGGACAGTTCTGTGTTTTTTATATTTATAATCTGTCTTTCTAAATATGTGGAACTCTGAGAGTCTTTTTTTTTTGTTATTGTGAGGTCACATGAGGTCGAGCATTGCTGTAACACTGAAACCTTAGACACTAAAACGTAAGCCTTAAATCGGTGCATCAGATGAAATGATCACAGGGTTGTTTCTAGGGTCATGAACAGCATCTCAAGGCACAGTTGGGTCAAGAAAATATCTTTCTTTGGCAACTTGGATGATATGGTTCTTTTGTTTTCATCAGTGTGTTATATTCAATCAGTTTGCACTTAAGACTGCAGCAGTTGTGATGATAGTGAACATCTCTAAGTCTAAGGCCATGGGTCTGTGCTAGAAAGCAATGGATGGTTCCCTCCAGGTTGGAGGTGAGTTGAAAGTAAAGGTAAGTAAAGGGGTTCAAGGATCTTAGGGTCTCGTTCACAAGTGGGGGTAAAATGGAGCATGAGATGGAAAGATGGGTTGGTGTGGCATCGGCAGGCATGTGGGTGTTTAGTGGACCACAGTAAGGAGAAAGATGAACGGGAGACAAAGCTCTAAATTTGCCATTTAATCTTTGCTCTAATCCTTAGCAATGGCTGTGAGCTTTAGTAGTGAATACAATCAGATCTATGGTACAAGCTGCTCAAATGAGTTTCCTCTGTATGATGATGGGGCTCAGCCTCAGAGATAGGGTGAGGAGTTGAGTAGTAGCCTCCAAAGAGAGCTTGTTCTTTTGTGTTGATGAAAGTCATTTTTTGTTTCTTTTATCGCCTTTTTTTATATTGATGGCCGACAGTACCCATCAGATCTTTTGTCTTGTATTTTTCTGAGGCATAAAGGAAGTGTTGGGCCTTACATGTTAAGCTTAAACAAAAAAGGAATTTTAGAATTCGAGCTGGAGTAGCCCTCAACCTATGGCTTTCGAAGACATTTAAACTCAACCCAACATTTTAGAATCCCTCCTGGCCAGCCAGAGTCTAACAGCATTACCATATGGTTCTCACTTAGTGAACGTCTGTGTGTTTCCATCTATGAGAGCTGTCATGGTTGCCTGCCTTCTTGTATCTTCCACAGCAGCAGGCACTTGAAGTGTTACCCTCACTCTAAATCATTGACCTATGTAATATCTGCTGCCTGAGTTGGACGGCTCTCTGGGTGACAACGATGACAAGAGGGCGTTTCCCCAGCGCCACAGAGTTGACCATGCACGCGCCTTGTCAATGAGAAATGATACAAGTCATGGGAAGACGAAAGAAAGTCACTGAACAAGTGTGAAGGATACATAAACTGAAGGGAGGTAAGGAAGAATGTGCAACATATGGCCAATATGAAACGTACTGCATTTGAGACATTCAAAAAATGAACAGATAATGATAGAAACTTCCAATTTTATATTAGATATGTTTTTATACTGTAATGTGTTAGCAAAAAAGCCTACTGAAGTTAGTGTGAAGTCAAACTGGGGAAAACAAAGTGAAGAAGAGAAATGAGAGTAAATAATCAGCCGCGGATCCACCTGTGGATAATTGCTGACGGGAAGGAACCATCGTGACCAGTGCGAGTGTTACATGCATCCTTAAGAGCGGCACATGGCGTCCCGCATCATCAGCTGAGCAGCCAACAAGTGAATGAATGAGACGAAGAGACAAAGTTTGGAGTTAAGTTAAATATTAACCTACAACCTGACCGTGGCGAGCCTGTGCAGAACTGGAAACATCTATAAACAAGCAGAGAAGAAGCCGGTAAGCTGAACTTTAAAATGATAGAGACTGTCTGGGGGGAAGGTTTTGCTGCTTCATAAATGTTTGTGCTGCCAATGCTAATGTTGCTAATGTTAGCTTAGCCACCGGGTCGCCCTAGTTACATGTGGCTTAGATGATTTACTTACTCTCGTTCACTGTTGTCTTACCTCTGAATTCAAACGTTATTTGCAGATGTGTAAGGTTAAATATTTCATATCAGAAACATTTAGTAATTTATTTACAAGTTAAAAAACATAACTAAAAACATCATACAGCTTGAAAGTACATAAAAGTATGTTAGTTAAAAACATTTAATGATTTCATGTATTTAAAGTGATCTATGGATTTTATGTTAAATATCAATGTAAAAAATTTAGTAAAAATTTAAAATGCAGACGTTTAAAAGCTGTAAGCAGTAAGTTTAAAACAGTGCATTGTTAAAGCATAGTTAATGCAAATATTTACTGGTTACATTGTCCGTAGCAATACGGGATCATAAACGGGTCACTTTATTTGCACTCAAAGGTTTATTTCAGCACCCTTAGGGGGAGGGATGCACAGTGGGTTTGTAGGTGTTACGTTTTGCTCTTATTCTGCTGTTGGAGTAAAGATAATATATTAATTTGCAATTACAATGCATGTACAGTATTTATTATATTTTCTTTTCTTTTTTGTAGGTTTGTTATTCAAAGGTTTTCACCTGCTTCATGGCCAAGTCTGTCAAACCATTGCAACTGCAAATAAATGGAAGACAGAAAGAAAAAGGAAACTGTTTGGTCTTTGAGTGGAATCCAGTCTTAAACTCTGTAAAGACTTTTCCATCCTTTTCAAGTGGGGAAACTGCACAAATTAAGGCAGAACTTGACAGTGAAAACCAGAGACTAGTGAAAACCAGAGACCAGAGAGCTGAACCAACCCTGCAGGCTGTGTCATCTGTGGCGACGGGCAGCACAGGAGGAAGCTCTACTTTTGCAAGCAGTGCTGGATGCTAACATTAGCGGAGAGGAAAGCTGCTGTGAGAAAGTTGTAAGTATGCAAGAGATGTCTGGAGGTCCATGACGACAGCTCGCATTGCAAACCTGGGTACCTGTAAAGAAATCAAGACTGTAGGGAAGGGAACAGTCCTGAGCACCACTACTTTCTGTGCCCGAATGCTGCTGTGAAGAAAAGCAACGCAGTTCAGAGGAGGAGCAGGGTTGGTCCAGAAGAGGATAAGAGCCGGAGGTAATACTAGGAGGACCCGGAGGAATTTCTCCTGGCTCCCACCTGAACTGACAAAACAGTGCAAGGATGTGTTTTCAAATACTTCATCCAGAGCCTTCACCACTGTAAAAGACCAACCAACCCTCTTAGTGGAGAGCGGACTGCAAGAACTGCCAGTGCTGATGATGCTTCTTGAAGTTGCAGCCAATGCTGGGCAAAAGGTTGGGACTCTGATTTGGCTTCAGACACAAATTACATCACCCATAAAGCTACAAGCAGGCTTAACCTCAGAAGTGAGGACATCACGCTTATTGTTCATGGAGTTGGAGGAATAAAAGTTCATGTGAGAACAAGACGTAACCTCCTGAAGATCCGAGTGAGAACACCCAAAGGAACCCTTAAGCTCCATCAGCTGGTTTGTTATGGACTTGACACCATTGCAGATATCCACAAACATGTCACGGCAGAGCAGCTCCAGAAAATTTTTCCTAATGTACCGCCGGATGAGCTTAAGAGACCCAGAGACATAAGCCTTCTCATATGCCACAGAGAAGGTCAGCTGACCCTGCAAAGATTCAGAGCTGTGGGAGACCTCGTGCTGTGGGATGGCCCCAAGTACATTACATGCTTGAAGGAGCTTGAGGAGCTGCGATTAAGTTATCCAGAGACACAATCACTAAATTGAATGGGCCAGTCTGGTATGTGAGTCACCTCATCGCTCCCAATCGACATTCAGTGACGACTCCAGTGAGACTGGTGTTGAACAGCAGCCGAATTCAGAGATGTAAGCAAGAATGATCTAATAAAAGGCCCAGATGTCCTCAACCAGATCCATGCTGTCCTTCTCAGGTTCAGGGAAGGAACACATGCTGCGCTGGGAGACATAAAGAAAATGTATGATTCAGTTTGGCTGGAAGAGAGAAGTACACCTGCATCGCTTTCTATGGCATGAGGATATAAGAGACTATACGATCACAACAGTTAATATTGGAGACATGCAAGCAGGGAAAAGGTAAGGGAAACTGCAAACTTACCTCCTTTCACTCACCTCAAAGAGGAATGGCAGGTTCTCCAACATGACAGCTACGTGAATGACATTCTCACATCCCACAAGGACCCTGACCATCTAAAGACCATCACAGCGAACATTGAGTGCATCCTGAAAGCTGGAGGATTTTAACTCAAACCTTGGGGTCTTCTCTGGGCAAAGTGGGAGGAAAGAGTGCATTAACGAGCTGGAGAGAGGAAAAATAGAGACCATCATCCTACCAAACCAAAAGCATGAGGAGTATAACAAAACACTTGGCCTCAGCTACATTGTGGAGGAGGACAAACTTCATGTCGTGGTTACGATTAACTTTTCAAAGAGGAAGAAGAAAATTGGACTCACCCAAGACCTTTCACTAGAGCAAATCAGACCCCAGACGCCAAACCCCTTGACGCAACGAGAGCTTCTCAGTCAGGTGTCAGGACTGTATGACCCAGTTGGCTTGGTAATTCCTGCAAAGCAAAAGGGAGCTATTTTGGTGTGAAATGCATTCCAAGAGGCCAAGAACACAAGGGCCAAGGCAAAGGACCTAGAGATGAAACAAGAACCAACACAAAGTTAAATCCAGGTCCCAACAGAGCTGCGAAGGCCACCCATAGCTATCCATAACCTTGTGGAGGTCAGGTGCTTCAGTGTTCTGTATCCTGTATCGCGACTGGTCAGAACAGTTGCTTGGATGTAGAGAGCAGCCAAGAAGTTTATCAGCCCAGGTCAAGCTGTAAACAAACCAAAGTGGGAGGCAGTCTGTTCTACAGGAGAAGGAGTCAACTCAGTGAGAGAACGGGAGGATGCTCTGAGAGATATCTTCCTTGCTGTATAAGAGGGCTTGACCTTCCTGGGCACCATCAAAGATAGACTGGTGGTCTACCGGGACAGAGAGACTGGACTACTGGTGTGTGGAGGCAGAGTGCAAATCAACAGGGATGATAAAGTGGCAGTCCCCATCTTACCTTATGGTAACTGGGTATCCATATTAGCCCAAGAAGCCCACAACGCTGCACCTGATGGAGTCGCCGGAACACTGCTAAGGATGTGGCGGAAGGTCTGGGTCATAAGGGGGAGAAGAAAAGCCCAAAAGGTTGTTGATGGCTGCATGCAATGTAGGAGAGTTAGAGCCCAGAAGTGTCAACAAGTGATGGGAGATTTGCCACCTGAGAGGACTGAACCTGCTGCACCTTTTGAGTTGACATCAGTTTACCTTTTTGGACCTTACCATGTGAGAGATGACATTAAAAAGAGTGATGCAGAAGGTCTGGGGGGTCGTCTTTTGCTGAATGGCCAGCAGAGCCATTCACACTGAGCTGACAAGCACTCTGTCATCTGAAAGTTTCCTGATGGCTTACCAGAGTTTCACAACAATCAGAAGTCACCCAAGAAGATCTGGTCAGACCCAGACACCAATTTTATTGAAGCAGAACCAGTTTTAGAAGAACTGTACAGATACCTGGAAAGCCAAAATAAAGCGGACCTGGAAGGAGCTGCAGCAAAAAATGGGACAGAGTGGATGTGAAAATCCTTCCTGCTGACTTGCCGCACAGAAATGGGGCCACCGAAGCTGCTGTTGGCGTTGTGAAGAGAGCATTCCAGAGTCTTAGCCGGGAGTCTCCACTCAGTTCAAGTGAGTTTCACACAATCCTCTACATCGCAGCCATGAGCTTGCAAATGAGCGCCCAGTCGACGCCAAGGTACAGAGTCGAGAGGACTGCATCCAGTACATCACACCTTACAGTCTGTTACTTGGCTTAGCATCTCATAGTGGGGACCTGGAGACATTTGTCTTCTCCAGCTATCCTTTCAAACGACTCAGAACAATGCAAGCAGAGGTGCAGAGTTTTGGAGGAGCTGGAGGCAACTTGCTGGTCCCAATCTATTTGTAAGAAGCAAATGGCACACTGCACATAGAAATGTCGCTGTGGGGGATATCGTCTGGTTGAGTGATCGGCAATGTTAACCAGCAAGTCCCATCTCGCCTGTCTTGAGCCTTGTACACTGAAAACACACATCATAAAAACTTAACAAAGGCAAATAAAAAAAACTCTCCAAAAGTATCCTCTCTTGTGTTCCCACTGTTACAACAGTTACCAACTTTGGTTTGATGGAAATAAACCCTTAAAAATTGAATTGGGTTTGGAAATCTCTGCTGGTGATTCTGTCATGCCTCTCCTAATCCTACTTGTCATGTCTTCATAGTCCCCTTGGTTGTCTGCCTGTTGTGTGACTAGTTTCAGTCAGTCTTGGAGGTTATGTTCAGTCTTTGCCTGGTTATATTATCTGGGAACAAAGAAATTTTAATTCTCCGTACTGTCAAGTGACATGTTGCACAGTGAAAACACTCCATCATGTCATATTCGCCCTCTAGGCTTCAATACAAAAGATCTTTATGAAGTTGACTTTATTAGCTATCGCAATTTTTTTTTTTCGGTAGCATCAGGTTTCACAGTAATTGTTCTTCATTTCTGGATTCATATAGCAACTGTTTTCATATCTCTCTGGACTCTCGGGGGCCATAGTAAATATAAAATCTTTTCTTTATAAACTCATTGAGATGATGAATGTTTAAACAATTGTGTGATCACTGTGTCCTAATGAGGTTCAATGATAAGCTTTGAAAGTCACAGTATTTGCACATGAGAAATTAGCTCCCAACAGGCTAATTTATTCACACAACGTTATCGTCCGATAATGAAAACCTTCATACAGCTTTCTTTTCTTCCAAACCTTTTTATTTGCAAAGCAGTTTTTCTCCAGTAATCCTTTTGGCCTATCAGCAGAAACACCAATAGACTACGTTTTCCTGTTTTAATATTCTGTGTTAATAATATTCATTCATTACAACAATGCTTCATACATTAAAATAAAAGCACAGCTGGTAGTGATCCATCTTTCCATTACACCCGAGGTTACTTTACAGTGAGAAAAGTATGCAGTATTTCACATGAATTATTGCATCCTTCCTTTTTTTGCTGCTTGTGTGCTGCTCTCTATTCTACAAAAGCCTTGAAAGACGAGGGAAAAATGAGAAAAATGTGGTGATCCATTTTTTTTAAGTCTGATCCTTTTTTTTTAATTTTGTCTCCTGCAATTATGTCTAAAGTACATGTGAAAAGAGAAAAAAAATGCCAGTAAAATGGTTTTAAGAATCTATTTATTTAATCTCTGACGATTTTCAATTTTTTTAAACTACTTTTTTATATGTTTACCTTCAGGTTACAGGAGCTTTAGGCAGTCAGGTGACAACATGTTACAAGAAGTAAAATCCATATAATCCTTATTTAGTTTTTAGGATTTTTTTTCTTTTTCTTTTTGTATGTTTGTTGTTGTTGTTTTTTTTAGAATAGATCATGGTTTAAGTTAAAAATAACCCTTTTAACAATGTGATGAAAGATTTCTGACAGGGGGGGGGGACCTTTTTAACAGATTAGGGGGAAAAAAGAACTGAAACAGATGGTCCTTGCAAAAGTTTTTTGTTTGTTTGTTTTTTTTTACTTACTTCCATCTTCTTCCGCTTATCCGGGGTCGGGTC
>JAPZDZ010102972.1:0-16417 GCA_029783805.1 Acanthurus tennentii
TATGTAAAGTGTCTTGAGACAACTTTGTTGTGAATTGACGCTATATAAATAAAATTGAATTGAATTGAATTGAATTATTGTTACAGTCACGCAATTTGGTTTGCACAATGTCTTGTATCGAATGTCTTTGCTTTTATAGTTCTTTACTGTCCCACAATTGGGATATGAATCGTTCACAATTCTAAGCAGTTCAACACAGTTCTACTCGAAGTCATGGCTTCCCAACTGTATTTCAGTCAATGATGTTTAATTTCTGTACGAAACTTCTTAGTTAAAGCTCACTTTTTATCAACTTCGGATCTGTTTTTTTTCAACATCCACATGGACTGCACAGCAACCAAAGGAAAAAAAAATTGTTATCAGAGTATGATGATCACTCCCGGTGCTTCCGCGCACTCGGCAGAGCGTAACGACTATCAACCTAACACAAAGGAACAGTAACACATAGCAACCTGGAGTTTAACTAACGCTTAGAGAGTGATGCCTCTCCACTACCACCTTGCGGCCAAACTAGGATTTACATTTACAAAAAACATATAAGGTGCAGTTTCATTTAAAAAAATAGTGTAGAAATAACATAGGGGTTAAACTACCCGGGTTACATAGGCTTAGGCTGCTGGGGGCTTCTTTTGAGTCACTGAGCATCTCTCTCCCCCTTCTCTCTTCTCCTCTCTTTGCATCTGCTTTGCATTTATATTCCACTAATGCTTGCTTCTAGATTTGTCCTTGAGTGTAACAGGACTTTTCCCGGCAAATCAGGAGTTCTCACAAGCTGTCAGCACTCTCCCCTGTACTCTCCATATCAGAGTTTCTTTTTGTCATTCATTATGGCACTCAAAACTCCCAGGGCACACTATGTGACACTCTTCTCTTTCCGTTCATGCAAGCATTAGCCCACGAGGTGCTCTGTTACTCGTTCTCAGAGAACATTACACACTAACGAGTCGAAACAGTTTTGGAAAAACAAGAAAAAGCAAAAATGCAATCAAAGAGTCAGGCAGCAGAAACATGAGAGCTGCAGCGTAACCTCGAACACAAAACTGAGGGAGAAAGCCTGTTCAGTGAGAAAGAAGCAAAAGGAACTGTAAACAACATAACATTACCAAAAAAGTGAAAGACCTATAGTTTGCACTTTTACATGAGTAATGTGTTTGAAAATTATAAGTTTTACTTTTGAGATGACATTTTTTTTGTTTCAATGAGTTTCATTTTCTCTTAATTTCCATTTTTTGTTTTATATTTAAACATTTTTTGTTTGATATTTAAAAAGTTTTGTTTGACTTCTTCTAGCACAAATCTAATTCCTTAAACAGGAATGTAAAGTGTTATGATTTGCCAACACTGGCCACCCATACAGAGTCATCAGAAATCGTCTTCAGATGGTGTGACCCAGAGTTGTACTGAAAGTCTGTTGTGATCACGGTAAAAAGACAGCACATTTCCTCCAGTGGGGCTTCTGAACAACTCACCACCAATTCAGATTGGGCACTGCCAAGTTAGACCAACTGCAGTCCAGGTACTCAGTAATACAGGAGAAGGTGACCTGTCTGCCATCATCAGCTTCTGCCTCATTAGCAATAACTGGGTGCTGTTCAAAGTAAAAAAAAAAAAAATGTGGTTTCACAGTGAAACTATTTAAATCCAGGTATAATTAAGCTCACTGTTAGTAGATGGTGATATTTATCTACATCACCATCCAGTGTTGGTAATGTTGGTGATATAAATAGCAAAACTGCAGAGGTTTCAGCGAGTTCTATATCTAGGGTCTAAGGTGCGCTATTACCGGCCTCCCCATCTTCTTCCTTACATCAGATGTGATGGTGACTAGTTGATAGTTGTTTAAGCCCATCTTAGGAAACAGAACAAGGCAAAACATCTTTCCCAGCAGTATTTTTACCTGATTCAGGCTCAGATTAAAAAGGTGTGCCAAATTAGCAGATAGCTGGCTGGCGAAGGTCCTGGGCAAGATACTATCAAGGCCTTCATCCTTGCCTCTGTGGAGTCTTCTCCTAACCTGGCCATTAGTGACAAAAACATGAGGAGTGAATGAAGGCTCTGGAAATATTTCTGTTATTGGACTCTGTGCTGAGAGTTTTTTAGGTGATGTTTATGATTTTGCCAAGGTCAGTAATAAACATTTTCCATATTGTGTATGGGTACAAAGGCAGGTGTTGTCATTTGTAGTCATGGATCTATGCACAAGGAAATTCCAGTCAGGTTCAGTAAATGTGATCCCCAATATCACCTAACCTTGTTACAGCCCGAAAGAGAAAAGACGAGAAAAGTGTCTTTTACAAGTACAGACATACTATCCTAAAATAAATGTAAAGCCCTAAAGGTTTAACTTTTAGCATCTCCAGTCTCTCATCTTTTCTTTTTGCCTCTGTGTTCATGTTCTTTGATAAATGCTCCTTCCACTTTTGAGTTTTATCCTCAGCTTAGAGAAACAAACAGTTTATGGAAGGTTGAATTTCCAACACTAATACATATGATCAAAGCAGTTTGCTCTAGGGAGCTGAGATCAGTCAGTCAGAGCTTTAAGCAGACAAACAGGTACATCACATTCAAAGACAGCCAAGCAATGCCATCATGGAAAAAAGCAGATCACACATCATTGTGGCACTGTCTCCTGAATGGCAATGAATTGGGTCGAGCATGGCTCTCTGTGCATAGATTAGGAAACTTAAGGCTAAATATGGAATAATAAATCCTAAAAATTAAAACAAAAATCTAAAAAATAAGCTCATGAATGTCCACATTCCGTTTGGAAAGCAATCACAAATAATACCCTGGTTAAGCGACTAACAAATGCATAACAACTCTACAAAAGTTACAAACAAAGATTCGTCATTAGTCAGTTAACAAGACCACTGGATAAGAAGTGAAACATTTTTAACCTTCTTTAAAGTTTTTAGGGCCTCACACTCGAAGTGTTTTCAAGATCTTTAAGATTTGCCATATGGACAAGCAATGAAAGCCTTGCTTAGTTAAAAAATAAAACAGACAGGAATTAGATGATTTTAAGGTGGAGGCAATATTTCCTCTTGCGTTCTGTCACAAGAAGGATCTGACATTGTCTGTTTGCATTTACCTTGTTATTTCCTGCTCTTCTGTAGCCACAGTAGGAGATTGTCTCAGTAATCCAGTTTTACTACCATACAGTCACAGTTCCTGCCATTTTCATGGACATAATGTGCCATGAACAACGATGCGCATGGTGAAGCACTGGGGAGAACAGCGTTTGTTGAAAGTTTGTGCATGCGCATTTTGGATAATCCTAGGATCTTTGTGTGTGAGAACATGTGTGTGCGTGTGTTTGCAACACTGCAGTGGTCAGGAATCCTTGTCTGAGTTCAGCTCTTAGTATGAGAACAGTTTCAAGACTTCAACCCAACATTAACAATGCTACCTATGCTGCCTTAAACTCTTGTATTTCCCTAGCATGCCTTAAACTAGACACCAATACATTTAGTACAGTAGCTATTCTTCCTTTTTGTAGGAATTGTTTTGTAATTGGTGTGAAAATATGCATATAGCATCAGTGAACAGGTCATATTATATGCAATCCATTTTTGTTTCCTTTTTGTCAATCATGGTGTAAGGTTCTCCTTGCAAGATCTGCAACAAGTTTGAGACATTTAAGACAGCATACTGAGGCTGAAGCATACAGGATATTGCATTGTCACTGAAGTGTTTTATCGTCTAAGTATAGTAAACATTCAATGACGACTACAGAAGTGGGATTTTTTTAGGTTTATTTTCTCTAAACTGCACATTTTGTATATCTACTGTCATTTCAAAGGAACCATAATAATATTTTTTGTGCCAAAAAGGAGTACAGAGAGCATAATTGTTTCAGTAGGACAGGTAGTTTCAGCACATAATAAGCTGTAATAAGTTGAGTTGTGTCAGCTCTGTTTGCTGTTAAAGTCATTTGTGTGCTTTAAAGCCTCTGAAAATTCAAACATAGGTCTAATTTTTTCTTTGTAACTGAAAAAACAAATAATGATGATTAAACAAGCAAAGCTTAAGTTAAAATCAAAGTTAAAAATAAAATCCTGAGGTTTTTTTTTCTTAGTTAATCTGCCTCTTCATGAGAGTGTGTTTTGGTTATGTTCAGACAGAGGTGATTAACTGTGACCTTGCAACAAGACAAACAACCCACAACTCAGACTTTTATTTAGATATAATTAAATTCTGAATGGTGCACAAAACCCATAAAAGCATCATGGGACAACAATAAATACTAATCTTGTGGTACATTTGAATCAAAATCAGAAAAAAAAGACAATAAAGCTCCCCCGAATACATCATTCTCTGTTAAGGCAGCCTTCAGCCTTGTTATTATTTTTATGGGCCCAGGCTGTAGGAGGACCTTTTTGAAGATACCCTCGACTTTTCTAATGAAAGACTTTTAAATTTCTGAGGGCTGATGCAGCCCGGCTGATGTTGAATACTTTTGTTGCTGTTAATGTGTCCACTTCCCTTGCTGCACTATACCTGTGCTTTGTGTCCTCTCTCTCAGTAAGCATGCTCTTGCACACCTTGCATGAGTTGACTGGGGTGCTTTGGTGCAGAAAAAAGTTTTGGAACAACTGAAATGTCAAGAGAGTCACTGCATTTTCTACATTTAAACCTTACATCAGAGCTCTTAAGACTGCTCATGAGGTCCCTCTGTAGTGTGGTTAGATCTGGCAGTTGAAATGTCTTCTAGAGTTCAGGGCTGCATCTGGGGCTGCAGTGGTGGAGTTTGACTGCCTGTCTTTTTGGGTCCTCGTGTACCTCTGGTCATGGTTTTTCATGCTGGCCATGTCAATTTTGCCTCTCAATAAATCTTTTAGATGCCTTTGGAGGGCAGTCTACGGCCAGTGACTCAATGCCCCAACCACTTTTATTCATTTGGAGTTTTTGGTGTTACTTTTGGTATTAGTTTTTCTTTTCAGAAAGACAGTGCTGGTTGTAAGAAGTCATGGTTGGTGTTTATGTTCTAAAGCAGTGTCTCTGTTGTTGCAGCTGGTGTTTGTTGTGGGAGACTCACACCTGAGGGCCATTGTGGACGGTTTCGTCGCCATGCCAGAGGGACCTCTCTTGCTTTTCTCTCTGTTTTAGGTGCAGAGGCAGCAGAGCTGAGGATGGGGGTGTCACACGCTGCTGTCCCTTGGACCCCGGACGCTGTCTGCATGTGTGCTCAGAGCAACAACCTCACAGCCAGCAGGACCATTGGTGAGGCGGCATTTGACTTCGGTGCCCTCCTGGCGACAGACAGCAGCCCCTGGCCCAAGGTGTGTTTAATTTGCAGTTGCTGTGGTCAGTGTTTGTTTTGTCCTGTGCTGTCTCAGCTAGAGGCTGTGTAAGCTTGTGTTTTCTTGTGTGCTTATTTTAGAAACATAAATGTGATAGTTAATTTTTTTTGTGTGTGTCTCTGTGTGTGTAGGTGTTTGTGCTGTACTTCCCTCCACGCCTGAACATAGAGCCGTGCTTGCAGGAGCTGCTTCGCCAGGAGTTCCGCCGTGTTGCAGCATGCATGGGTATGTTTAAGTTTTGGTCATCTGCATAACTGATGTATCATTAAATTAACCTCAAATGTTTTCAGTGAGTGTAATTATTACCAGAATTTATGATGTTTCTCGTACGTGTCTGTGGCAGAGCACCTCCCTCTGCATCGGTTGGAGCTGTGGTGCCCTGATGGTGTTGTTGATGTGACACGACGCATATAGGAGTTGAATGTTTCCGTTTTCGATACACACGTTGAGTGCAATGTCTGCTGTGTTTGACTGCTTTCCAGGTGCATCTCAGTGTTCGCCAGCTGGCACCTCCTCCGCCTGTGCATGTGCCTGTGTACACAGCCCTGTGCCCCGTCACAGTGACCCACTGGAGTGGACCGTGGTTGGACAGGAGGGCAAGGTAATGTGTTCCTCTGAGTCATTTTCTGGCTGTACATTTGTGCATTTTTTCTGGCGTTATGTATGTAATTTTTTGGCTAAAAAAAAAAGTTACTAATTTTTTTGTTGTTGTTGTTCTTAAGGCTCGAGCATCTGTGGTGCAAGAGTCTGTCATCCCGTCCATCACTGTGTGGTTCAGTGGTGCCATGATGGATGCCATGAAGAAGGTTTCTCCTTCTTCTGGCTCTGACGGCACTGCTGTTCCACCAGCTGGCCAGGTAAACTGCTCGAAAATTATATGTACATGATATTAAGAATAAACCGGAAGACGGCATTTAACAATTTCTGTTTTCCTCCTTTTGGACTTCCTGTGTGAGGCGTTGGCCAAGAGATGTTTCCATACGGCGCAGAAGAGGAAGGTGGCAGGTTGGTATCATGTGAGTGCATTATTTAAATGAGTCTTTTGTTATTCCCTTTCTTTTTTAGGTGCCGGCAATACCCTCACCTGCCTGTGTGACCGTGTCTGCCTCCGGGCCCAGCCCAGCAGTGCAGCAGGTTTGTCTTTGTTTAAATATAATATGCAAGTTATCATTATGAGAGGTAGCAGGAAAATTGTTCTCCTGTTTTCTTATTTAGTAAAACCTTGTTTTTGATTTTTGTGTCAGGTGGAGGCGACAGCCCAGGAGTCTGCCAGTGTGGTGCCAGGGGTGGTCGAGGAGGAGGTTGCTGCAGCATGCCCTGCCGTCCCAGAGGTGCCACAGAAGATCAGCAAAGTTAAGTCTGGTTTTGTTCTTTATGTTTGTGTTCCTGATGTTTAGTTTGAGTCTGACGGTAATGCTGTGGCAAATGAGGCTGAGGATAGCAGCAGGATTAGGCTAGTAAAGGTTGTCGCGGATCGTTTCACCAGGGCAACGAGTGGTTTGTGTATGAAGAAGTGCAATTTATGGCTAAAGCTTTGGTCAGCTTGGCCAAACACATGGTGAACAGTGGGTTCTCATGGGATGGTTCGTTGGTTTTAGGTGATGAGTTGTACAGCAATTTGTGACTGTAACATCTTTAGCCATGTGATAAATCTGCTGTCTGTTCCAGATTTGCCACAACAGTGTGATCCTAAATACCTGTTCATCTAATTTTGTTTTGGTGACAAGGTGTTTGGTGAAGAAGGCGTGACTGGAGGTGAACACATCGATTTGGTGTGTTCATCAGTCTGCAAAATGGACCAGGGAGGATCTTCAATCAGTACAGCACATGTCTTCTGACATTGTGTGCAAACACTTATTTTTTTTATTTTATTTTCACTTATTTTATTTTATATTATAAATATAAATATTATTATAAATATATAATAATAGGATATAAAAATAATATAATAAAATATAAAACAAAATAATATAAATATATTTTATATTATTATATTATATAATTTTTATATTCTCACAGTGATTTTTAAACCTTTTGCCATACATGTAGACATGCTGATTTACAATAAATTTGAAGTGGTCCCTTATTTTTTTGTTCCAGAGCTGTGAATGCACACATGCATGATCTTTATGAAGTAACAAACTTTTACATACACATTTAGCCATTTGATATGTTAGAAAGACTACAGCATAGTAACATACTATTTTAAGACATTGGTCCTACTTAAGACAGGCTGTATCTAATGAAAATATTTTTTAGGTTATGTATCTCAACATAATTAAAGCCTCAACTTGTATGACAAATGTATCACCTTCATTTCATTTTTTCGCTACAGAGGTCTGGTGCTTCTGGTACGGAGAGAGTGACCCCACCCAGTGCCCCCACTCAGAGGCAACCTACCCTTCAGTTTTTGAGCTGCACGCAAAATACTCCGAAGACTCTAAAGATGCTGAAAGGCTCAACAGAGCATTTGCAGAATTCATCTGCATGGATCAAGTGCTAGTATATACAGTTGAAAAGACTGGGTTCAAAAACCTTGTTCTGCAGCTGGACAAACGATATGACCTCCTCTCAAGGAATTTCTTCATGTACACAGAAATTCCCAAAAAATATGAAGAAACAAGATCAATAATTAGTGCACAGCTGGCAAACAACCCATACTTCTCCTGCACTACAGACATCTGGACAAGCAGAGCTGTGAGTTCATACATGGCTGTAACTCTGCAGTTCATTACAGCATCCTGGGAAATGCAGTCCTGGTGCATAGGATACTCTGCATTGCAGTCTGACCACACAGCAGACACTCTGAAAGAGGTCCTGGAAGATGTCATCATGAACGCCTGGGGCCTTGATATGGTAAAAATGTCTGGAATTACAACAGACAATGCTACCAACAACTGAAAGACATTTTCCAACTACCTCTGGATTCCCTGTTTTGGCCACAATTTGCATTTGGCAGTCAAGAAAGCCATAGAAATTGATACTTGGCAAATTGTCCGTCCCGGCTACGTAAGACAGTGTCAGGCTTCTCAAGATCAAATAAAATGTAAAGACAGCTGAAGGACAAACAAAAATCTTTAAAGCTGCCACAACATAAGCTGATTCATAATGAGCCTACATGATTGGGATCCACCTATGATATGGTGGAACGCTTTTGTGGGCAGCAGCAAGCAGTCTGTGCTGTTCTGGCTGATGACAGAAAGAAATGGTACCTCATGCCCAAAGACAAAGACATGACAACTTTGGAAACAGTGAGGGATATCCTGGCTCCACTCAGTGATTTCACAGATGCCCTTAGTGGAAAGAAAGAAACAACTCTCTCATCAGTCCTGCCACTCCTGTGGAAAATTAAAGCCTGCCTGAAAGATAAGAAAGGTGACAGTCCACTGGCACTGGAGGGGGAACTGCTCCTAAAAGCTCACAGAGTCCTGCTTCAAGGGCAGCAGAGAGCAGAGCAACGAGAAGACTGAGACTCAGACCACAAACCAGCAGGTGCTGTAGCAAAAAAAAACAAAAAACAGAAGTGATCTAAAAAGCCTGCTCTGCACAATCACCTCTGAAAAGAGGGGGGCTGACAGTTTAACAAGACAATGTGGACAACACACACAACACAGTGTGTTGCCCACACTGACAACACCTGAAGACAAACTAAACAGTGAGATGACTGACTATGAACAGTTGAGAGAGATAATTGCTGCGCAGGACCCCCTGGCCTGGTGGGGTCAACATGAGGAAGATCTGCCCATCCTTGTTTAGTTTGCAAGACAATATATGTACATTCCAGCATCAAGCTGTGCATCAGAACGTGTCTTCAGCACATCTGGAAATATTTGTAGTCCAAGTCGTTCTAGATTGAGCGAGGAACACCTAGACATTCTTGTTTTCTTGGCCAAGATTCTCAACAAGACAAAAAGCCTGAGAAACTCTACACCAGAAGCAAGTTATTTTCAGTGTGAGGTTAATCAGGAAGCAGAAAATAGAAAAGTCAAAAGATTTAGTTTTGTTATGGATCAGTTTTTGGAGAAGGTCAGAGATGGACCAGATTTTGTGTGCTGTGTTTGTCATAGGTTGTTGTTTAGATATCAGGTGCCGAGTTGTGAAAGGGAAGTTTATAGTGGAAGTTCAGTGACAGCTGGTATTGCATAGTGGTGTATTGGTGATCATTATTTGCATATATGTAATGAGGAGTGTGCTGCGCCCTGTTCATTGGTTTCATCGCGAAAAGATTAGTAAAAGTAAGATGTCGGCTGAATGCTGGGTTAATAATTGGAGCTTGATCCCATTCCACCTGAACTGGGATGTTTGAATAGCATAGAGCAGCATTTGATAGCTTTGCATATACCATTTATGAAAATGTTGGCACTGCTTAAAGGAGGTCAGAATGGAGCACATGGACCGGTAACATGTGTTCCAGCCAACATTGTACAGACGACTAATGTGTTTCTAGTATAGAAGGGTCTCTGCTGCAGGTTAAGTTAAAGCGTAAGTTGACGTATAAAGGGCATTATGAGTATCAGTTTGTGGATACTTTACGTGCAAGACAGGCGCTTGAATACTTGAGGACAAATATTTATTATAGGGATACAGAATTTAATGAGGAGTGGGTGAATGAGTTTTGTAGGCAGGAAGATATGGAAAAGGAAGAGGCTGAGTCAGCTAGTGAGCATGAGGCTGTTGAGGAAAAGGTTGAGTCATGTCAGATTGGGGATCAGCCCAAAGTTGTTGTAGATGTTGTAGAACATAGTTCACTAACTGGCAGACCACAGTCCGAGTCCGGAACCAGAAACAATCGTGTGTGGACCTGGATCTATAATCCATTAATGATAAGATGATTTTGACGAGATACTTCGATTTTAACCGGCGCAGCTTTTCTAGTGTTTAAGGATAACATATACACACATATGTATATACACACACACATATATATATATATATATATGTACACACACACACATACATAAATAAATAAATAAATAAATAAATATATATATATATACACACACACACACACACATACATAAATAAATAAATATATATATATATATATATATATATATATATGTATTACAGATCATTATTAATGAGGAAGAAAAAAATCCAAAGCTACATGGCCCTGTGTGAAAAAGTGTTTGCCACCTAAACCTAATAGCTGGTTGGGCCACCCTTAGCAGCAACTACTGCAACCAAGCGTTTGCAATAACTTGCAATGAGTCTTTTATAACGCTGTCGAGGAATTTTGGCCCACTCCACTTTGCAGAATTGTTGTAATTCAGCCACATTGAAGGGTTTTTTGAGCATGAACCGCCTTTTTGAAAGGTCATGCCACAGCACCTCAATAGGATTCAGGTCAGGACTTTGACTAGGCCACTTCAAAGTCTTCATTTTGTTTTTCTTCAGCCATTCAGAGGATAACTTGCTGGTGTGTTTTGGATCATTGTCCTGCTGTAGAACCCAAGTTCGCTTCAGCGTGAGGTCAAGAACAGATGGCCGGACATTCTCCTTCAGGATTTTTTGGTAGACAGCAGAATTCATGCTTCCATTTATCACAGCAAGTCTTCCAGGTCCTGAAGCAGCATAACAGCCACCATGTTTAACTGTTGGTATGATGTTCTTTTTCTGAAATGTGGTGTTACTTTTACGCCAGATGTAATGGGACACAGACCTTCCAAAAACTGCAACTTTTGTCTCGTCAGTCCACAAAATATTTTCCCAAAAGTCTTGGGGATCATCAAGATGTTTTCTGGCAAAAATGAGATGAGCCTTAATGTTCTTTTTGCTTAGCAGTGGTTTTCCTCTTGGAACTCTGCCATGCAGGCCATTTTGGCCCGATCTCTTTCTTATGGTGGAGTCATGAACACTGACCTTAATTGAGGCAAGTGATGCCTGCAGTTCTTTAGATGTTGTTGTGGGGTCTTTTGTCACCTCTTGGGTGAGTCGTTGTTGTGCTCTTGGGGTAATTGTGGTCGGCCGGCCACTCCTGGGAAAGTTCACCACTGTTCCGTGTTTTCGCCATTTGTGGATAATGGCTCTCACTGTGGTTCGCTGGAGTCCCAAAGCTTTAGAAATGGCTTTATAAACTTTTCCAGACTGTGTAACATTCTTGATTTTGTCATGTTGTTTCCTGTTTTATTTTGTAGTATTAACCTCTTGTGTCATTTCAGTTTCCTGTGTTTTCCCGCCTTTCACCAACCACACTTGCAGCCACTCACTCACCTGCCCCTGATTACCCTATTACCATCCCTGTCTATATATATACCCACCAGTTCCTCATGTCTTTGCCAGATTGTCTTTGTTTCCCCTGTGACCTGACCTTTTTTTGGAATTACTGTGTGTTTTCATCGTGAGTTTTGAACGCTGCTTATTTTCTTTGAATTCAGAGACTTTGCCTTTTTCCCTGTCTGTTTTAGTTAGCCTTTTTGACACCTTGTTTGTATTTTGTTGAACCTAAGTAAAGACAGTGATTTTTATTTGGAACCGCAATCAGTTTCCTGTGTTTTCTCTGCACCTGAGTCCACCTGAGCCTTATCAGAATTGTTACAGACTGATGGATTTCAATTAATTTGTTCCTGAATTTCTTTGGATCTCGACATGATGTCTATAGATTTTGAGGATCTTTTGGTCTACTTCACTTTGTCAGGTAGGTCCTATTTAAGTGATTTCTAGATTGAGAACAGGTGTACAGTAATCAGGCTTGGCTGTGGCTTCAGAAATTGAACTCAGGCGTGATCAACTACAGTTATGTTTAAATAGGAGCTGCGGGGCAAACACTTTTTCACACAGGGCCATGTAGATTTGGATTTTTTTTCTTCCTCATTAATAAAACCCTTAATTTAAAAACTGCATTGTGATTACTTGTGTTATCTTTGACTAATGTTTAAATTTGTTTGATGATCTGAAACATTTAAGTGTGGAAAACATGCACAAAAGTAAGAAATCAGTAAGGAGGCAAACATCACTGTATGTCCTGGCAAAGTAGTTCAGATGAACTGTAGTCTTAGTATTTGTAATGTCCCTGATCTTTCCAAGTGTTTCTCTCATGGTTTCCTGTTTTATTTTGATAGTCTTGTCTCTCCTTGTTTTCATGTCCTGTCAAGTTTCCCTCCTTGTGTTGATTGCCTGCCCTGCCCTAATGTGTGTCACCTGTGTTGATTATCCCACCTGTGTCTGATTACCCTTGTGTGTGTATATAATCTGTGTGTTCCCTTGTTACCCTTGTATCGTTATGTCTAGTTTGTGTCCTGCTTAGTCCAGCTGCTGTTCAGTGTTGTGAGTATTTGTAGAAAATAATTAGAATTGGAATATTTATGTTTTCACTCTGTGCAAGCCAGAGTTGTGTTTCTCTGTTTTGGTTATCAGCTTGTCTTTAGGAATAAAAAGCTTGCCTTAAGTTCAAAGACTGTGTTGTTTTGGAGTTTGTCTGCACCTGGGTCTTATCTGCAAAACCGTGACAGTATTTTATGTCTGGGACAGATGTATGAAGTAAGAGTTAAAAATGTAATCCTATCCCAATTGTAGGTTTGACAGGAGGGACAGAGAGAATCCAGGTCTGTGGGTTGGTTATTTTTCTTACATGAACTGTTAAGTACAACCATGATTTTTCTAAATGTTTCTTTCCTTTTTTTTCGGCCACAGTTACAACAGAATTCATAACTGAAATGTACTGAGAAAATATTTCAGTTATCAAAAATAAATGTAATCACCAAAACATTTCTGCATTTTAAATGAAAAAGTGTAATGAAAAATAAATGTCAAATACAAAATGTTGTATTATCAATGAAGGTGTTTTCAATGTAGTGTGGAAAAAAAACAAGTCTGTGGTAATAGTACTCCTGCTTGACTGTGTAATACAATATTATATAACTACATAAAAGGCTAAATGTGTAAATTTTAATTAAGGCATTTTATCACTCAAATGGATAAAGATACAAATTACAAACATGAGGAAATCATACTACATTGATTTAATTGAGAATTAAGAGGTGATGATAAACAGAGGAGCTTCTAATCTGAGTATAACATTCCCTCAGTGACATGTTACCCTTCCTGACACTGATACCTTTCTGTAATTCCCTTTCAAATCTATATCTGATTTGTTCCTCTTATGGACTTGTACTTGCTAATGTGATCTGACCCTGCAGCTCACTCAGCAGGGTATAGAGAAATGATGATGAAAATAACTTAAAAGGCTTTTAAGGTCATTTTTTAAAGTGCTTTTATTTTGAAAATGTTGTGCTTGAAATTTGAGAGGCTGTAGCATGATCCACTGCAGATCCACATTAATTTTACCTCATGATACCTGTTCAAAGATTGATTGACAAATCTATTTGCAGCGGTGTAGGGAATAGTCTTGTAAGCAGACGGACAGAGAAACAAATATTTTCAAAAAATAACAGCTTTTTTTTTTTTAAGGCAGAGGATGACTTAGTGACCAAGTCAAAGTGTGATGGACATGAGTACTGGCAGCTGAGTGTGGATCAGGCATAAATGCAGGCAACAGAAAAATCCACATTCAATCTATTGGAGAAAATTGATCAAACCCACACCTGTTTGAACATGGACTACTACAAAAGTTAGAGGTTCAGACTTCATTCAAATTTTAAATGAGTCACAAGACTTTGAGCTATAGACAACTTATTTTCAAGGTATTTTGGGTCACTTTTGGAAAAAATAAGAGATTTTATTTTGAAAGAGTGGTGCTATTATTTTGAAAGGCAGAAGATGTGCTAGTGACCAGGTCAAAGTTTGATGGACATGAGTATTGACAGCTGTGTGGGGATTAAACAAAAGTGCAGGCAGACAGAGAAGTCCACATTCAATCCAATGGAGAAATCGATCAAACCCACACCTGTTTGTAGCTAAGCTACAGACTTTATGAAAGTTTTAAATGGGTCACAAGACTTTGATCTATAAATCTTGTATTTACATGCTTTTGCTAGCTTGTACAGTTTTTGAGTTGTCACAGTTTTAGTTTTATAGTTTTCTCTGCTCCCTCTCAGATTTTATAATAGGTGTGTATTGCGGAGTGTTCCGTTACTACATGTGTCACATGACCGGCAGACTGGAGAGGGGAGAAAATCAGGAAAAAGATTTTTAGAAAACTCCTGACAGATCCCACAAACTTTTTCAAATCGACACAAACTTTTCATTCTTCAGTCATTACATATTCTAGTACGAATGTTTGTTCTCTTTCCATCAGCATAGGTTTAAAAGCAGTCAGACTTTTACTTGAGACTGCAGGAGCCTCAGTTTGACACAAGTTCCTTTTTTTCCCCCATTTACTTCAATGGGAAGATGCAGACAATGTTGTGTTGCAACTCTAACTTTGAGAGCTTATAAAATCCAAATGTTCAAAAGAATAAAGTAACACAGCAATTTTGTTAAGCTTTGTGTCCTTTGTCATCTATTAGCTTTTGAAGGCGCTACCATTTAGGCCCTCAGGAGATATTTTTTGTTCCAAGTGAAATATTGGATGTCGATGTTATTTTGAAAAGCAAATTGCAGACTTCCTGTTGATTTTAGGTCAGGGGTATCAGCACATGATTTGTAGGCCTTGATGAGTTCTACAATTCGGCTTTTGTTTGGTTTCTCTGACATTCCTGTGGGCCGCAGTGGCCGTTTTGGTGTGCATTGGTGGCGCTAAAGAGCACATTTTAGCACTTTGGGGGGTCAGTTTTTCCATTTTATCAAATTTTTCACCAGACCTGGTGTGCGTGCCAAATTTGGTGAGTTTTTGAGTGTGTTCAGGGGATCAAATTAAGGGTTAAAGTGGCATAATAAAAAGAAACAGTACAATAACAATAGAGCCCTTCCCTGGTACGGCTCAGGCTCTAGAAATACTAAAAAGCAATAAGACACAGAGATAGGAACAATGACTGGACCAGAGGATGACAAAAGCACAGAGGAGAGACAACAGACTATCTGACCAGGGCAAAAGGGAAACACAGACTATATACACACTAGGATAATGAGACACAGGTGGGGCAATCAGCACAGGTGAAACACATTAGGGCAGGGCAGGTAATCACAAAAGGAGGGGAACTTGACAGGAAATGGGTAGACGAGACACAGACCAGTGTTTACCAAAACAAGAAACAACGAAACAAGGATACATACAAAAAACCAAGAAACTTGACACACAACTAAGGAACTATCTGAACTAAAATTATAAAAAAAACACAGGTATTTATGCCCAAAAGGAGCTTCACAGACCTCATATCCTCCTCTGTCTGCCTCAGCTTTGCTCATGCTTTGCTCATGCAATGATTGAAAGTTTTAAAATGCTTAATTGCATCTTACATTATGTTTCTGGCTCCCTGTATTAAATTTCATACTGGGACAAGATTAAGATATATTGTCATTACTCTTCTGATTGCTCTGCCAGGCTGAATGAAAAATGGTTTAAATTCAGTCATTTATGAATAAATCCATATAGAAATATGGAAACACTGGGATGTAAAAATGGGTGAACAAACCACGACAATGGTATGCATGACTGCTGTTATATGAACGTACAAGAACTATTATTTAATAATGATGCAAGCATTACATGCTAGCTTAGAGAGAGTTTTAGTTTGCAAGGATGACCACAAGCCACTGGATGTCCCTCTGTTGCGTTTTTTCATTAAGACCTTACCTTTTCTCCTGGAAGGGCTAAAAAGGAACGCCAACACCCCACTCTGTTGTCACATTCATATATAGCTCATAAACATGGCATTATTTCAATTGCAAATATTTTAAAGTCCATATTTTGCATTGCAGGCTAACATATATTAACTGCTAATTATTGGTTTAACCCAGTGCTTCTCAAATAGTGGGGCAATGGCACTCAAAGTGATTAGTTATTTAAAAAGCATGTTATTACTTTCATTTGCAAACTCAAAAACACTGCAATCAAGTGCTTCTTTCCCCATTCTGTCCCACAGTGTTTAGTCAAGGAGTTCTTCTTTGGCATGGTGAGCACATTCTGTAGGATGGTAATGCTAATAATTCAATTCAATTCAATTCAATTTTATTTATATGGTGTTAATTCCCAACCAGGTTGTCTCAAGACACTTTACATATGGAGCAGGTCTAGACCACACTCTATAAATACATTCATATTTTAGATTTATAGG
>JAPZDZ010102994.1:0-16413 GCA_029783805.1 Acanthurus tennentii
GAATCAGTTTGTGAGAGGACATTTAGTAAAACTGAATGAAAGCAGTTATTATTGCACGTTAATATGGATAATGGCAAGTATGCAAACACATTTCTTGAGCACAAAATGCATTTACGTTCGCTCAAACGTATCAATGTGCTCTCAAAATATATTTTTCTGTGCTCAAAATCTGAAATTGTGCCCTCAGAATAAAGACACAAATATAACGCCATATAAATCACCCTCGTCATGCTAGGCATTTCAAAGGTGTCTCCAATTTGTGAAAGAAGCCCTACTTTTTGCAGTACAGTAGTTCAGTATTATACAAAACATGTCGTAGTATCTTTGTGAAATTTTAATGGTACTATACTGTACTCTATTTAACAGGGTTTTATACTCTCACAGCTGCAAAACAGTCCCCATTGTGCACAGCCAAATGAAGAGCGACAAATGGTTTTCAAGAGCTGTATTTGTAATCTGAACTAGAAAAATAGCAGAAATAACTGTAACCAAAACTAATAAATAAATGATATAGGGTGTAAAAGTATCATTCTGCTTGAGCTCTGGCTTAATTTTACAGACGTTAAGCTGTTGGACTGCAGCAATAACCAGCTTACTGACATTCCTGCAAGCCTATCAGAGATGATCGCAATGGAGCAGCTATACCTCAGACACAACAAACTCTGCCAACTCCCTAAACTCCCTGGACCTGTGCTTAAGGTAACTATAGCAACAGTTTCTTTAAGTGTAAACCTATGTAGTGTAAATGATGTTGCTAACGTTGTCTTAGTGACCAGATTCACTGAACTTTCTGTGTATTGCGTCTAATACAATCTGCTCTCTTAGTCAAGAAACAGCAGCCTGGTAGTATATCTGGTGTGTACTATAAAAGTCAAACATACTTGTATCTCAGGAGAAAGCAGGTCGGTGATTCTTTCCTTGTCACCTCCAGCCTTCATGTCCAATTGGCCTTGGGCAATATTGTATCCCAAATTCTCATTGCTGTTTATTGGTTTGTGTGTATTTGCAATAGCAAATGAATCTGAATCTTGAATCTGCATTTCATTAAATATGCCTTTAAGAATTACAATTTTGTTTATATCTGTGTGTCTGTGTGTAGGAATTATATGTTGGAAACAACCAGATTGAGCTTTTGGGGATGGAGCACCTGGCCTGCCTAAAAGCCATCTCTCTTCTGGAACTCAGAGACAATAAGATCAAAAACCTACCTGAGGAGATTACCTTATTGAGCACACTTACACGACTTGACCTCACCAACAATGACATTAGCATGTAGGTCATATTATGATACAGTGACACCTACTCAAATACAGATGAGAACAAAATTATTAGCCCTCCTATGAAAATTTCCTTTCTTTTAAATTATTTCCCAAGTGCTGTTAAACAGAGGAAAGAGTTTTTAACACATCTTTTCCAAATATCCTAGTTTTATTTTGGTTGTTTACATAATTTTACTTTACACACAGAAACAAAATTATTTCAGAAAAACCAAAAACTACCAGGGTCAAGATTATTAGGATCCACAATTGACTATTAGCCTGACGCTAATAGTCAATTGTGGATCCTTTTTTCTGGATAACAGCCTGTAGTCGTTTGTTGTAGTTTTCAACAAGTCTCAGACACGTCTCCTGAAGAATCCCAGCCCATTCTTCTTTTGCAAATCTCTCATGCTCCTCCAGATTTGATGGTCTTCTGCCATGAACTTTGGTCTTCAGTTCACCCCACAGATTTTCAATGGGATTCAAGTCAGGGCTTTGTGCAGGCCAGTCAGTAACATTCACTTTGATCTTCTGGAGGTAGTTCTTCACCAGGAGCCACGTTTTGGGTCGTTGTCGTGTTGGAAGACAAAGCAATGACCCAGACCAAGTTTTGCTGCTGACTGCTTGAGGTTTTCTTTCAAAATCTTCACATATCCTTCTTTCTTCATGATTCCTTCCACCTTGACAAGATTCCTTGTGTTTTTTGGGTTATACGCCTCTCCCTTCTTTCTACAAACATAGGTAACATCTCTATGGCCAAAGAGCTCTAGTTTTGTCTCATCTGACCAAAGGACATGCTTCCATTATGTATAATCTTTCTCTAGGTTGTCTTCAGCATACTTCAGTCTGGCTTGAAGGTGTCTCTTCTGCAGAAGTGGAGTTTTTCTTGGTCTGCAACCTCGCAGTCCATTCCTGTGCAGGGCTCTAGTGACTGTCTTCTTTGAGACTACAATTCCTGACTTGTTTTTATACAGTTTTTATACTGTGTGTAAACTGGAAGATAACCCTCAGCGTTAACTCAATTTTACAAGCTTTGAGCACTACAAAGTTAAAGCACATCATTGCACAACATTGGTCTGTACTATGGCTCAACAAGAAGGTCATTTCTTAAGGGGGCTAATAATATTGACCCTGGTTATTTTTGTTTTTTTCTGAAATAATTCTGTTATTGTGTGCAAATAGAAATAATTTATGCTTTCTGAAGAAAACTAGTATGTTTAGAAATTTTATGTTGAAAATTCCTCGCTCTGTTAAAAAAGCACCTGGGAAATTTTTGAAAAAAAACTTTAAATTTCATAGGGGGGGCTTATAATTTTGTCCTCAACTGTGTGTAAAGCCATTAGTTGAAGCACCAGTTCACATTTAAATCATTTTGAAAGACTGAGACTGTGGCCAGGTGGTTTTTTAGCAACCATTAAAAAATCATGTATTTTCTGAGGCAAGGTAAGTTAACTTATGTGGCACCTTCAGATTCTAGGCAGTTCAGTGTTTTATACAGGGGCATAAAAATAAATAAAAAAATGAGACTTTGAGAAAATTTGCATTTAAAAAACAATTAAGTCTTAAAAATAAATAAATTGCATAAAAAGTTTAAAAGACAAAAAAGAGGCAAATAAATTATTAATGATAAGAGGAAATTGTGTATAAAAGAATAAAAACAAAAATGTGTCCAAAAAATATTATCTTTCTTTTCTACGCTCAGTTGAAACTGTGACATTTGAATGAGAACTGGACTTAGAAGCAGACAACCAGTCAGGGAGCAAGGCTGAAAGAATTAATTTATTGTAGGGATTTTAGGGAAATGGGGATTGGGAGGAGAAGAGGGAGACTGAGGATCTTAGTGGTGTAATTGTTGGAGAGGCATGTGTCTCGTCTTGAGAAGTCAAGTCTTCAGAATGCTGTCTTCGCGGCATGGTTGCTGTAGCACTGGAGTAGTGAGCTTACACACCATGACTGCAGGAGACAAGAGAAAAACACACATGAGAACTCATGAGACTTAACTAGAAGCAAACTAGTAGATTATTAGAAGGTAGCACAAGGAAGAGATTGAAGCTAACTCTGCCACTTAGCAATGGGAAGTCAGTACACTGACATGATATCAGTTTTTCTATGACTTTGTTCTATCTCTTTTAGACTCCCAGTGTCTCTGAGCCTGCTGCCCAATCTGAAGGTATTACTGTTGGACGGAAACCCACTACGAGGAATCAGGAGAGATGTGCTTACTGTAGGTGGTACACTGAGAACACAAACACAAAGCAAAATAGAAGATGCTGGCTAATGCTTTAAAAAATCATTCTAACTACAGTTGCACTGTGACAGCTACAGATAAGTGTTTCTATCCTACTGTAGCTCAGTGACAAGGGTAAATAAGTACTGTAGACAATTTATTGCATCCTAACCTCCATGTAAAGACTTTCCAATACTATATCCCCAGGATTCAATACATTTGCTAGAGGAGACTGGGGATAGGTTTTTTTCGTATAGCTGCTCATTTTTTTAAGATGAGTTAGTATTTGACAGCCTAAAATTACCATGTTTTTTTTTTTGGTTTTTTTTTACCTCAATATACTCTGACATTAAATATTGCTTTTTTGGGGAATGCAACCAGAAATGGTAATAGTACACTGTGCATGTTACACTACAGATTTAGCTGTTGATATTCTTCTTGATTGTTCTTGTTCAAACATTTACATTATTAACTGATAAACATGTTCTAACTCCTCTTCTTGTTTTTCATCAGAAAGGAACGGATGAGCTTCTGAAATACTTAAGAAGAAGAATTAAAGGTACAGTTTACTGTTTTTTCTAACTTTAAAATTTTAACTACTGAACCTAAAAGGGACTTTTCACCACAGTCCAACTCAGTTAATCTTAAGAAGAAGGTTAAATGCAGTTTCACTGAGGTGAACATGTTCTTGTATTTGAACAGCTCAGATTTGGCTGGACTACAACAACAGACTTTTTCTAACATCATGAATGTGTTCCACCAACTAGCTTTTCTGAGCTTTTAACCATATCTTAAAATCGTCATGAGTGAGTGCAAGGAAAGCACATAGCGACACACAGGCCACAACAGGTTAAAGGATTGGATAGTTAGACTCTCAGTCAGACCTCTGAAGAGGGCACACACTGTTAAATGAGCAGGTGCAACAAGAAGCATGCGTAGTGTGAAACTCTATTATGCAGCATGATTATAGGAAGAGTAAATGAAAAATGAAAATTGCTGAAGATGAGTCGTTGTTAGCCATGGGCTAATTTTCAACTGTTGTTCTTGGGTCAAGTGTTTAAACAGAAATTGAAACAGAAAGACAAAAAACGGATGCAAACAATTAAAAGCCAAATATCAAGAAAAGTACACTTTCTGTGTGCACAATTTATCCAGCTGATTGCTGGTGACTCTGCTCATTTGGTCCCTGTCTCCCCTTTGTCCCCCCTCTTGGTTTGATGGTCAGTCTGGTCCCAAAGCCCTCATTGTCTCCACTCATTGCCCACATGGCTCTTACACATGTGTGAGTGGTTAAGCATTGTGAATGCAGCTCAGCTTTCTAGAGGTTGACTTTTTTTCATGAATTAATAAGATTTATGATTGATAAACATTTTTTTTAAGCATCTAAAGCTATGTTCTCATTGAAGGCACAAATGGCTCAAATCTGGACCCCCCCCACCATGAGACTGTTGCTTTTTTATTTTTCCCAGGCCAGTGTGGACAGCACAGACTGCATGTAATCTGTTCTTTTCTAAATCCAATATAGATCTGTTTTTTGAAATTGGACTTCAGTCCAAAGCCCTGAAGTAGTCATTCTTTCTTTTTTTTCTTTATCACACCACTGCAGTCTCTGACTCTGCATCCACACATCTTTGTACATCTTTGTAATGGCCTGCTTCCATTGCACTATAACTTGTAGATAAAACTGTTCTTCTTATTATTAGAGCCCGAGCCCTACCGGGTAGAAGGGCTCTATTGTTATTGTACTGTTGTTTTTTTTTTAGAGCCCGAGCCCTACCAGGGAGAAGGGCTCTATTGTTATTCTAGCATTTATTTTTAGGGCCCGAGCCCTGCAAGCAGGGGAAGGACCCTATTGTATCTGTACTGTTTCTCTCTCCTTTGTCTTTCTTAGGGCCTGAGCCCCTAGTGTTTCTTTCTCATTATTACACGCACTCTTTGAACCTTAATTTGACCAAAAAAACACCAAATTTGGTACGCACACCAGGTCTGGTGAAAAATGTGATAGAATGGAAAAACTGACCCCCTCAGTTCAAAAATGTGCCCTGTAGCACCACTTGGGCACAGTAAAACAGCTACTGCGGCCCATAGGAATGTCAGAGAGAGACGGACAAAAGCCTAATTGTAGTACTCATCAAGACCTAAAAACCCCTAGGCTAATATCAGCAGGAACTCGGCAAATTGCATTTGAAAATGCACTTTATGACCAAAATTTCACTTTGAGCAAAAATCATCTCCTCCAAGGGCGCCTTCAAAAGCTAGTAAATGACTAGTGTTTTACAAAGTTACAGTCTTACTTAATTATTTCAAATCATTTGGATTTTATAAGCCCTCAAAGTTGGAGTTGCAATACAACCTTGTCTGCGTCTTCCCATTAAAGTAAATGGGAAAAAAAGAGACTTGTGTCAAACAGAGACCCCTACAGTAAAAGTCTGACTGCTTTCAAACCCATGCTGATGGAAAGAGAATGAACATTCATACTAGAATATGAAAAGTTTGTGTAGATTTGAAAAAGTTTGTGGGATCTGTGAGGAGTTTTTCAAATTTTTTTCTCAGTTTTCTCTCTCCCTCCACTCTGCCAGTCATGTGACACACTCTAAGCACTGGAACATTCCGTAATACACACCCATTATAAAATCTGAAAGAGATTGTCTTCTCCATTCATTTACATACAGATTTCTCTGTAAGCCTGCATTTAAGTCTGATCGCCACACAGCTGCCGATACTCATGTCAATCAAACTTTGACCTGGTCACTGCCACATCCTCTGTCTTTCAAAATAAAAGCACCAAACTCTTACAGAATAAAAGCTCTTATTTCTTTCGAAATTGACCCAAAATACCTTAAAAATGGAAAAAAAAAAGATTAATTGCCTACACTTTAATGCAACAGATACCTACCCCAACTGGCCAGAGTGCAGGGCCCGTCCAACGCTGCTTGCAGCTTTTAGTAGAGCCCGAGTCCTACCGGGAGAAGGGCTCTATTGATATTGCAGCGTTTTCTCTTACTATTACGCCTCTTAAATGCTTAATTTGACCCCATGAACACGCTCAAAAACTCACCAAATTTGGCATGCACACCAGGTCCGGTGAAACATTTTATGAAATGGAAAAACTGACCCCCAGAGTGCCAAAATGTGCTCTGTAGCGCCACCTAGGCACACAAACAGCTACTGCGGCCAACAGGAATGTGATAGAAAGACCAAGCAAAAGCCGAATTGTAGAACTTATCAAGGCCTACAAATCACGTGCCAGTACCCCTGACCTAAATTCAACAACAACAACAACAACAAGTCCACAATTTGGTTTTCAAAATAAAATTGACACCCCAAATTTCCCTTGGAACAAAAAATATCTCCCCCTGAGAGCGTACATGGTAGAGCAGTGATCATCAACTGGCGGCCCGCGGGCCGAATCCGGCCCACCGAATCGTCCAATCCAGCCCACGACTGATTACAAAATTGTTAGGATCAAAGAGAAAATATCATGAAAATATCATTTCCTCTCGGAAAACTTTGCCATCAAAGTATCTGACAAAAACGCACAACTGTGAAATATCCGTGTTGTCTGTGAACTCATCAATAGCCAGCGAAATGTATTTGGCTTCCTTGATCCCGTCAATGACAGCTTGCTGGACATGCTCTGCCAAGACGTGTACACGACGTGCAGCATTTGAGGTAGAGAGAGGTATTTGTTAGACAGATGCAATAACTCTGTCCATAGATTTTTCGAGGGCAAGTTCCTCCAGAGCGGTGACCATGCACTTCTATAAAACCTCACTTTCCGTGAAAGGCCGGTTATATTTGCAAAGCACCCAGGCAGCCTGCAGAGATGCACACGTTACTCTCTCTTGATCAGTTAAAGTTCGAGTAATAATGCCACTTGCAGGGGAGTAGGCAGATTTCAATGTGGTGATTTTTCTCTGACGGGCCTCTGATTGCGCAGGATATGAATCCTTGATATTTGTATGTATAGTGTTGTGGTGACAGCGCAGATTATATTCTTTTGCAACAGCAACAGTTTCGTTGCAAATGAGGTATTCAGGTGACGCATTTCGGAAGGTTGGCATGATAAATGCGTACTTTTCAGTCCAGTCATTATTAAAGGATCTGTTTTCCACATCAGCTTTTTGTTTCATGGCCTTTGAGAGTGCCATTTTACCTGTGTTAAGAGGCCTTCCTTCCGCGGTGTTTGTTTTTCAAGTGCTCTATAAATAAAGTTGACTTGAATTGAGTTGAGGCAAAATTTCTCTATCACTCCTGGTAGTTGACTGTGGTATAGGTGATAGGAGTCTGACACAAAGGCTAAAAATGCCTTCAGTTTTGTGATGAAATGAGAAAAATATAAACAATAAACATCAAATAATAATGTTATGCCAAAATTTGATTTTTATTTAATTTTTATTCGAGGGTCCGGCCCCCAAGGTGGCTGTCCAGTAAAATTCTGACAAATATAGTTGGTGACCCCTGTTGTAGAGGCTTTAACCCTTTAACGACAAGTGTATCAATGTGTATTCAAATGGTTCCTGAAAGTAGAGAACGTGAGCTTTCCCCTTATATATGGCTTATTACACACTGTGTGCTTATTATTAGGACTTAGCTTCCGGGAGCAATCGCTGTCCGAACACAGACGAATACATGAGCGTCGCCATGTACAGTTCATTTTACCATAACTCTCCAACCGTTTGTGCTAAAGAGAAAATTCGAACGGTTCCCGAAACTAGAGAAGATAAGCTTAGCGTTGGTATATGGCTCACTACGGTAGGCCATAGGGATCGCTTCTGACTGTGTCCTCCAGTATCACAATGGCCAAAAACGCCTGGAAATGTGTAAATAGAAGAGACAGTAAAAGAGAAACTGAAAACCCAGGGATGAAAATCATTTTTGTACATATGTATTATAGTTGATAATTCAAATTTATGCTGTGTTATATTTTGAATATGTTCATTTGCACTTTCTTTTAGACTAAAAACCAGAAAAATCCACTTCCGTTTTTTGTTTCTTTTCACTTTAAACTGATATTACTTAGCCAAAACATACAGTGATGCATAAAAAACTATCAGATATTGAAAGCTGAAGTTTTTCTGAAGAAAATGAAGCAAAGCAATTATTCCTAGCATATTTTTTGACACTTTTACAGCTAAAATAACAAAAATAATACAGACGGCCTATATTATGCTTAGTTGTTAAAGGGTTAAAAGCTAATAGATGAATGAGATCACAGTGCTTATCAAATATTTGGGGGGGATTTCGTTGTTTTTCAAGTCATTTGGATTTTATAAGCCCTCAAAGTTGGAGTTGCAATACAACCTTGTCTGCGTCTTCCCATTAAAGTAAACGGGGAAAAAAAGAGACTTGTGTCAAACGGAGGCCCCTACAGTCTACAGTAAAAGTCTGACTGCTTTCAAACCTATTCCGATGGAAAGAGAACGACCATCCCTACCAGAATATGAAACTTTGTGTAGATTTGAAAAAGTTTGTGGGATCTGTGAGGAGTTTTTCGAAATTTTTTCTCAGTTTTCTCTCTCCCTCCACTCTGCCAGTCATGTGACACACTCTAAGCACCGGAACATTCTGCAATATACACCCATTATAAAATCTGAGAGAGAGCACAAAAAAACTATAAAACTAAAACTGTGACAACCCAAAAACCATACAAGATAGCAAAAGCATGTTAACACAAGATTTATAGATCCAAGTCTTATGACCCATTAAAAATTTTAATAAAGTCTGTAGCTCAAACTATGATTGACTAGTCTTTGCTCAAACAGGTGTGGGTTTGATCGATTTCTCCATTGGATTGAATGAGGTTTTGTCTGTCTGCCTGCATTTTTGTCTCATTCCCACTCAGCTGCCAGTACTCATGTCCATCAAGCTTTGACCTGTTCACTAGCAAATCTTCTGTTTTTCAAAATAAAAGCACCAAACTCTTTCAAAATAATAGCTCCTGATTTTTCAAAAAATGACCCAAAATACCTTAAAATTGAATAATTTTCTATAGATCAAAGTCTTGGGACTCATTTAAAATTTTGAGTGAATTCTATAGCTCTTACTTTGATCAAGCAGTCCAATTTGAAACAGGTGTGGGTTTGGCTGAAATCTCCATTGATTTATCTGTAGATTTCTCTGTAAGCCTGCATTTAAGTCTGATCACCACACAGCTGCCCATACTCATGTCCATCATACTTTGACCTGGTCACTGGCACATCCTCTGTTTTTCAAAATAAAAGCACCAAGTTCTATCAAAATAAAAGCTCTTGATTTTTGAAATATGTTGAAAATGTAAAAAGAAGGAAAGAGTGGGAGGGCTCAGCTAATGCTGCTTGCAGCTTTAATTAGAGCCCAAGCCCTACCAGGGAAGGGCTCTTTGTTTTTTGTCCTTATCTTTTTTAAAGCCTGAGCCCTACTGGGGAAGGGCTCTACTATTGTTATTGTACTGTTTGTTTGTTATTGTTAGAGCCTGAGCCCTATTGGGGAGCAGCTAATAGATGACTGAGGACACAATGAGTGCAATGGCTCGTCCAACGCTGCTTGCAGCTTAAATTATTATTGTTATAATAATCATTATAATGTTTGAACCTTAATTTGACCCTCTGAACATGCTCAAAAACTGACCTTATTTGGCATGCCCTTCTGGACTGGCAAAAATTTTATTAAATGGAAAAAGTGAACCCCAAAGTGCAAAAATGGGCTCTCTAGTGCCAACTAGGCACACTAAAATAGACACTTCTGCCTACAAGAATGTTATAAAGAGACCAAACAAAAGCCTAATTTTGGAACTCATAAAGGCCTACAAATCACGTGTTGACTCCCCATCTTTATAGTGTAACCTGGGTAGTTTAACCCTTAGGTTATTTCCACGCTAATTTTACAATGAAACTGCACCTTATGTGTTTGTTCCAGGTATTTGCTTCCTTCAAAGTAAACTTGAATCCTAGTTTGGCCACAAGGTGGTAGTGGAGCATCACTGTAAGCGTTAGTTAAACTCCAGGTTGCTATGTGGTAGTGTCCCTTCACATGAGGTTGGTAGGTCGTAACACTCTGCCAAGTGCCTGGAAGCCTAGGAGTGATCCTCTTACTCTTATAACTATCTTTGTTTTTCCTTCGGCTGCTGTGTGGTCTGTGTGGATGTTAGGGGAAAAACCAGATCTGTAGTTGATTTAAAAAAAGTGATCTTAAACTAAGAAGTTTCCTACAGAAATTGAACACTGACCACTGAAATACACTTGAGAAGCCATGTGTGCTGCCCCCTCTGTCGTGCACACCTTAGCCAGATGGTGGCAGTAGTAGGCAAAGGTAGTGATCAATGATGTCTAGAGATGTAGACAGTCAGCAGCTAAGCTCCAGTGGTTCTAATTGTTTACACAGAGCAGAGAAAATAAATGCCTGTGAGTATCAATGTTTGTTTTACATGTATGTGCTACATACTGCTGTGTTTGTGTTAAAGTAGCGGACTTTGTGGGGCGCTATGGAGCACCGAGAGGAGTAGAAGTGACCCCTGACTGCTCCGAGAGAATGTGGCCTTAAAATAGTTTTTATACAGTACAAGTTGCACCTTACTAGTCCAAAACAATTTCTAACAGACTTTGAAAACTGTCTGATTCAATTAGTCGGCTTTTGACAGAGCACGATGTCAAACACTCGTCCCAAACAGGAGTTTGTGAGAGGAGGCTGCAAAGCTCCGCCGCTCCCTGAACCGGTTATACTGACAACAGAAGAGGCTAATGTTACTAGCGCTCTTGATGCTACAATGCTGCAGTCGATGATTGACTTGTTGAAAGGTGATATATTCGGGAAGATTGATGCCCTGTCCTCGTGCCTGCGCTCTGAAATAACCTCCGTGAGACAAGAACTGGAAAACTCAATTGAACCACTTCAATGAACGGTGGAAGCTCATGAGGCGACGGTGCAGGAGCTTGAGCGCACAGCCACTGATCACAGTTCCCGTATAATCCAGTTGGAAACCACTGTTAGTATGCTAGCTAAACAAGTGAAGCGTCTGGATGACAGATGTGAAGACCTGGAAGGCAGATCCAGGAGGAATAACATACGCGTTTTGGGTGTGCCAGAGGGACTGGAGGGACCCTGTGCTAATGATTTTATTGCCGAACTACTTCAGGATCTGCTTGGACTGAATGAGAAGCCCCTTCTCGACCGCGCTCACTGAGCCTTGCGAGAGAAACCTAAGGATGGGGACCCGCCTCGGCCATTCATCGCAAGGGTACACTTCTTTCATATCAGAACCCGGATCTCACAGCGGGGGGGGGGGGGACCTCCCCCCTTCTCTACAAAGGCAAGAGGATCTCTATATTCCCTGATTATACGTCTTCCGTGGCCAAGAAGTGAGCTGCATTTGGCACAGTCAAGCGCAACCTCCACTGCTACCCAGACGTAAAGTTTGGTCTCTTCTACCCGGATACACTCAAAAGCACCATGCCAGACGGGATATCTCACAGGTTTGAAGATCCTACTAAGGCCACTGACTTTGTGAACAAGAACTGTAAGTAGATTGTCCCTCTCACAACATAAGATGAGTGCATAAGAACTTACCTCAACCAGACTGTTTACAGTAATGCGGACTACATTTCCCAGGCTCTAGTGGTTTGTATTGTGTATGCTTGTTTATTCTCAACAAGCCACAATTCTTCTCAGGTAGCAATACTGAGTTCCTATTAGAGCTACCATGGAGCATTTTGGACTGTTTGTGTTCAGGGAGGTCATCGCACGCATCTCAGTTGGGGAGATGCTAGTGCTTGGGTGGACAAGTGGGGTGGGCTTTGTGTATTTTTAATATTTATTTCACATTTTCTAACTTTTTGTTGGTTGTAATGTCAGTCACTGCAATTTCTCAATCTATTACAAGGTCAGTCTATCTGCTAATGTCATTGTTATCTTTCTTGTCCCTTTTTGGTTTCAAATGATCCAGCCCAACTTAACTCAGCACTCTGAGGGAAATGCACTTAAGTTTATTAGCTGGAACTGCAAGGGACTGAATTCCCTAGTTAAGCGCAATAGGGTTATGCACCATCTTTGGCACTTGGGGGCTCAGGTAATCTATCTACAGGAAACACACTTGAAACCATCCGTTCATCCAAGAATTAAATGTAGGTGGATCAGCCACGCCTATTACTCTTCATTTCACTCTAAGTCTACAGGGGTTGCAATTTTGTTACACAAATCAATCCCTTTTACATGTTCTAATGTGGTCTCTGATCCAAATGGCAGATACTTGATTATTACTGGCAGGATATATGATACCCTGGTTTTATTAGTGAATGTTTATGTCCTCACACTTTCTCATTTTAGGAGGTGACTTTAATTGTTGGCTCAATCCAGAGCTGGATTGCTCTTTCACAAGGATCACCCCATCCTCAAAATCTGCTAGGACAATTAAAGCCTTCATGAAAGAGTTTTCCATCTCAGATCCTTGGCGTTTTTTTAACCCTACTGGTAAAATGTACTCCTCCTTCTCACATGTACACCATACATTTACTCAAATAGACTACTTCTTGGTAGATAACAGAATCCTTCCTTCTGTTAGCTCATCCTCATATGGAGCTACAATAATTTCTGATCATTCTCCTGTCAGTCTGAGTATTCGATTTAGAGGCTCTGTCCAACCACGAACCCCATGGCCTCTCAATGTGCGTTTGTTATCAGATGAAAAATTTGTAGATATGATTTCCAACCAAATTGTATAGATAAGGCCCCTGAAATATCTGCATCTGTGTTGTGGGAAACTTTAAAAGCTTATATTAGAGGGCAGATAATCTCCTTTGCCAGTCATGAGAAAAAACAAAAACAGGAAAAATGATCTGAACTAACAAAGCGCATTGCTCAACTGGATAGCCTATATGCAACGTCACCAACCCCAGATGTGTATAAAGAACGTCTTTCCCTACAATCACAGTTCAATACATTGACTGCAGATTATGCTGCTGAATTGATCCTCAAGTCTAGGAGTAATTATTATGAACAAGGAGACAAGGCTGGTAGATTGCTTGCTCATCAACTGCGTCAGACTGCTTCTTCCCCATCTCCCAAATCCGAATGTCCTCAGGTATCACAATTGACCCTAAAAGAATTAATGAGGAATTTAAAAAGTGTTACATTTCACTATACATTTCTGAATCCAGTTCTAATACAGAGAACTCTGATAGCTTTTTTTGCCACACTTGAAATCCCTCAGGTACTATCTGACATAATTGAACAGTTGTAGAAACCAATAAGTGTTACTGAACTTTCTACTGCTATTACATCTATGAAAGGTGGCAAATGCCCAGGACCAGACGGCTATCCAATAGAGTTTTATAAGAAATTTCATCATAAATTGATCCCTCTTTTAATAGATATGTATGATGACTCATTTAAGTCCCTTAACCTGCCTCCAACACTCAATCAAGCCTTTATCTCTCTAATTCTAAAAAAGAATAAGGACCCTCTTGCCTGTTCCTCTTACAGGCCAATTAGTCTACTTAATGTTGATTTTAAATTGTTGTCTAAATTGCTTGCGTTTGGAATCCGTGTTGCCGACCATTATTTCCCCTGATCAAACTGGATTCATAAAAAAAACGACACTCTTTTTACAATTTGAGACAACTCTTAATTACAGTTTATCATGCTCCTGCGACCTCTGTGTCTGAAGCTGTGATCTCTTTGGATGCTGATAAGGCATTTGATCGTGTGTAGTGGAAATATCTTTTTTACACTTTAAAGAAATTTGGTCTTGGTAGGAACTTTACTTCATGGGTGATGCTACTATATTCCTCTCCCCAAGCTTCAGTGAGAACAAATAACATCCAGTCAGCATATTTCCCCCTTAATCGCTCAACCCGGCAGGGTTGTCCCCTGAGCCCTCTTTTATTTGCTTTGGCCATCGAGCCTCTTGCTATTGCACTCCGTCATAGCCCCCACATTACAGGCATTTTCAGGAATGGAATAGAACCAAGAATTTCTCTTTATGCTGATGATCTCCTCCTTTATATTTCCAACTTCTCAACATCCGTCACTGCAGCTCTTTCTATTTTTGACTCATTTGGTATAATATCTGGCTATAAATTGAACTTCAGTAGGAGCGAACTATTTCCTGTAAATAAGGCAGCAAATGATTTTCCGTTGCAAAGTTTGCCATTTAAAATAGCAAAGCACGGCCTCACTCATTTAGGGGTTCAAGTAACTGACAAAATCAAAGACCTGTATAAGGCCAATTTTATCCCCCTTCTCAAACATGTACAAGAGGACTTTGACCGTTGGTCACTGTTTAAGCTGTCTTTAGTTGCCCGTATTAATGCAGTCAAAATGAACACCCTTCCTAAATTCTTATATTTATTCCAATGTGTACCCATTTTCCTTCCCCAGATCTTTTTTTCGTAAAATCGACACCATTATTTCAAAATTCATATGGAGTAAAAAAATCCCAAGGATACACAAGCAATTTCTTCAGAGACTAAAGACATCACGGGTGGAAGTGGAAATCTCCAACAGCTCCATCACACGCAGCATGGATAAAAGAAATCCTTAATTGTGTCAATCTGGAAAAAATCAGGTGCATAAAGAATGGCTCCCTGAGGAAATTTGTAAGATGTGGGACCCTTTTTTTAAATATGTACAAGAACTGGACTTCCGAGAGACCCCCAAGTGACTGATCAGGTATCTTATTTGCAGTGTTTGCAAAATAATGAGCAGCAGACTGACCAACTATGAGATTGTTTTATTATTTATTTATTATTTATTTCTCTTCAATTAATTTTATTAATTTTATTTATTTTATTATCATTTTAGTTTTGCTTAGTATTTGTCCTGACTTGGATTTGTGCAGTTTTGTTTTGATCTGTACATGCGCTTTTGCTTTGTCACTATTGTTCTGTCCAAAGGCAACTGTATCTTTCGTATTCAGTTCAATTCAATTTTATTTATATAGCATCAATTCACAACCAAGTTGTCTCAAGACACTTTACATACGGAGCAGGTCTAGACCGCACTCTATAAATACATTTATATTTTAGATTTATAGGAACCCAACAATTGAAAGCAATTACCACATGAGCAAGCATTTGGTGACAGTGGCGAGGAAAAACTTACTTTTAACAGGCAGAAACCTCGGACAGATCCAGACTCAGAGGTGGGCGGGATCTGAGGGCACCAGTTGGGCTGAGAGAGAGAGAGGGAGGGGGCAAGAGTAGAAGGGGAAAGAGAGAGATAGAAAGGGGCGAGAAAGCAAGGCCAAGAGCTCGGATAAATCTACATGTTAAGCTATATTTAAGTTATATGTAAGTGTTTTAATAATGATATTATTATAATACTAGTAACACTAGCAATAATAATAATGCTAGCAATAATAATGATAACAATAAAAATATCAATTGCTCTGAGCATGAAGCAGAGCCACGGCGGAAGGCACAGCTAAGATCAGCAATTCCAGCGCGACCTCAGTCCATGGGTATCTGCGAGATGAGAAAGCACAAAGACTCCAGGGAAGGTGGCAAGTTAGTATTGCAAGAATGCAGAACATATAGGGAGAGAGATGAAAGAGAGGAGCTCAGTGTGTCATGTAGTCCCCAGCAGCCTAAGCCTATTTACCAGCATAAATAGGGGCTGGTTCAAGGCCAGCCTGAGCCAGCCCTAACTATAAGCTTTATCAAAAAGGAAGGTTTTAAGCCTACTCTTAAATGTGTAGAGATTGTCTGCCTCCCGGACTGAAATTGTAAGATTGTTCCACAGGAGAGAAGCTTGATAACTGAAGGCTCTAGCTCCCAATCTATTTTTAAAGATTTTTGGAACCACCAGTAGGTCTGCATCTTGAGATCTTAATAGTCTAGTGGGATAATAGGGTACTACGAGCTCTTTAAGATAAGATGGTGCCTGGCCGTTAAGCGCTTTGTAGGTGAGAAGGTGGATTTTGAATTCTATTCTAGATTTTACAGGTAGCCAATG
>JAPZDZ010103170.1:0-16385 GCA_029783805.1 Acanthurus tennentii
AAATTAAACAACTAACAAAGGACTATACGCAAAATCAAAGCGACCACTTATGGACTCAACTCCAAAATGCAAAGCTAAAATTGGACAATATCCTATCAAAGAAAACAGAGTTTTTACTACAACAACTGAGATATAATAATTTTGAATACAATAACAAATCAGGTAAATTTCTCACAAATCAGCTTCAACGCAATAAGGAAAAATCCCTCATAACAGCAATTCAGGATCCATCCGGCAAATCCACACAATCACCGCAAGAAATTAATCATATCTTCTACGCATACTACCATAATTTATATGCAGCAGCAGATGACCCGATTCCGGAAGATATTCAGGCTTTCCTGAACAACCTCAACCTGCCTCAATTAACAACAGAACACAAAGCCCTCTTAGACACTCCACTAACTATTAGTGAATTACAAAGCGCCTTAAATTATATGCCTCTGTAGCTGCTCTATGCAGCTGTGTGTCTCACAAGAGCTTTTGATCTACATGTGCACCAACATGAACTTGGCTTCTGTCTAGGAGGCTACAGTGGATATTTTAGCCAAGAACATACCTTAACGTCTCCAATTTGGAAACAAATTAGATGATCAGTTTTCCAGATACTTGGATGACATTATGAAGGCATGTTATGTTTTTCCTTTGTTTTCCCTTTGAGTCCGTAGCTAATGTAGGTGTGGCACTATGATGTAGATGAATACAGGAAAATAGTTGCCCCCCATTTTAGTTTTATTGCTAAAGTTCCCTTTCTATCGGTAGAACTACTGTTAACGTCTATTTTTTGCTATAATTGTGTAATATATGTGAGACAGCAACATCAAAGACAGAGATGGCAACCGAATGTACTGAGTTATGACATTTTAGATCAGCCAACTTTGGTTCAGAGGGACTATAAAGTAACTACGACTCAGGTTATTGAGAGAAATACCTTCTGGAGACCCTGGGCTGTTGAAGTGCGTTCAAGCTATGGTTGAATAAGTGATCTAAACAGAAATGTCAGGAGACATTTAATTTTGTGGGGGAGAGTGTGGCACTATGATGTGGGTGAACACATGAAAATAGTTGCCCCTCATTTTATTTTTATAACTAAAGGTCACTTTCTTTTGGTAGAACTACTGTTAATGTCTATTTTGCTATAATGGTGTAATATACGCCTGTCTTCTGTATTGACGTGTCAATCAGGTTGTTTCTTTGCAGATACCCTAACAGCCTGTGAGCGACTACGCTGAAGAAAATTTTTCCCTCCACATTTAGAAGGCTAATCTGGCGGAACTGGCCAAGTTCTGATGAATCCCACTACTTGGGAATAAGGATCCCTCCAGCTCACTGCAAGCAAGTTTGTATCTCCTTCTTTTGCCACATGACTCGCATCAGCTTCCAGAGGAATCGTACGACATCTGGTGCGTTTTTGTAGGGCCTGTATGGAACTCCATTGTGACCTGGAGCTGATGCGGCCCCTGCTCTACGCACAGTCTTAACTACTTCGCTCTATCTGGGCGGGCTGATGTCTAGTTGGTGTTCTGGTGGATTGAGTGGTGGCATATCAGGTGGGAGCGTAAACTTTATTTTGAGTTCATTAAGGTATTTGTTCTTAGACCAAAATGCATATGGTGATTTTGTCAATTAATAAAAGTGATGTATGTGGATAAAACTGTATAAATATTGTGAAAGTAATGTCATTGTTTATATTTCAGTATTACCGTGGTAATGTGTTTTACAGTACAAGTGTATTGTGTTCTGGTTATTGTGATACTGTACAGAAGAAGTTTAGTCAGTAAGTGATGTGGCAGTGTACAGACCACGCACTGAGTACGCTCCTGTTGACCTGTATTTTTCTGTTTTTGCAGTTCCTGCAAAAATTAAAGCTGCAAGCAGCGCTGGTAGAGCCCTTGCACTCTGGCCCGTCGGGGTAGGTATCCTTTGCATTAAAGTGTAGACAATTGATCTATTTTTCCCCTTTTTAAGGTATTTCGGGTCATTTTTGTAAAAAATAAGAGCTTTTATTTTGAAAGAGTTCGTGCTTTTATTTTAAAGAAACAGAGGATGTGCTAGTGAACTGGTCAAGTTTGATGGACATGAGTATTGGCAGCTGTGTGGTGATCACACTTAAATGAAGGCCTACAGTGAAATGTTCAGGTAAATTAATTGAGATTTAAGCCAAACTCACACCTGTTTGAACTTGGACTGCTTGATTAAAAACCAGAGCTACAGAATTCAGTCAAAATTTAAATGAGACAAAAGACTTTGATTTTTAGACAATTGTTTCAATTTTTAAGGTATTTTTGTTCAATTTTGAAAAAAATCAGAGCTTTAATTTTGAAAGGGTTTGGACATGAGTATTGGTAGTCTTGTGGTGATCAGACTTAAGTGCAGGCTTACAGAGAAATATTTATGTCAGTCAATGGAGAAATGGATCAACCCAACAGCTGTTTGAAATTGGACTGCTTGATCAAAGTTAGAGCTACAGAATTCAGTCAAAATTTTAAATGAGTCAAAGGACTTTGATTTGTAGATAATTATTCAATTTTTAAGGTATTTTTGGTCAATTTTAAAGTATAAGAGCTTTAATTTTGAAAGAGTTTGGTGCTTTTATTTTAAAAAACAGAGGATGGGCCAGTGAACGGGTCAAGGTTTGATGGACATGAATACTGGCAGCTGTGTGGTGATCAGACTTAAATGCAGGCTTACAGAGAAATATATATGTAAATCAATGGAGATATCAATCAAACCCGCACCTGTTTTAAATTGGACTGCTTGATCAAATATACAGATACAGACTTTATTTAAATTTTAAATGAGCCCAATAGGGAAATCCATCAAATCCATACCTGTTTGAGCAAAGACCGGTCACACATTGTTTGAGCTACAGACTTTATTACAATTTTAAATGGGTCACAAGACTTGGATCTATAAATCTTGTATTTACATGCTTTTGCTATCTTGTACAGTTTTTGAGTTATTACAGTTTTAGTTTTATACTTTTCTGTGCTCTCTGTCAGATTTTATAATGGGTGTGTATTGCGGAATGTTCCTGTGCTCAGAGTGTGTCATGTGACCGGGACAGTGGGAGAGGGGAGGGAAAATCAAGACAACAATTTTCGAAAAACTCCTCACAGATCCCATAAACTTTTTCAAATCTACACAAACTTTTCATATTCTAGTAGGGATGGTCTTACTCTTTCATTCGGCATGGGTTTGAAAGCAGTCAGACTTTTACTTTGGACTGCAGGGGCATCAGTTTGACACAAGTCTCTTTTTTTCCCATTGACTTTAATGGGGAGACGCAGACAAGGTTGTGTTGCAACTCCAACATTGAGGGCTTATAACATCCAAACAATTCAAAATAATAACAAATTAGGGCTAAAGTTTTGTTAAGCATTGTGTCCTTAGTCATCTATTAGCTTTTGAAGGCGCTGCTATATACGCCGTTGGAGAAGATCATTTTTGTTCAAAGTGAAATTTTGGGTGTCAATTTTATTTTGAAAATCAAATTGCAGACTTTCTGTTGAATTTAGGTCAGGGGTACCAGGGCGTGATTTTTAGGCCTTGATGAGTTCTACAATTCGGCTTTTGTTTGGTCTCTCTATCACATTCCTCTGCCCAGCAATTAGGTTGCAGGTAGCAATGCTCACACTGCTATGTGGCAGCAGGGAGGGAGATGACCTGGCTACATTTTTATAATTGTTAACAATCCTGATCTGAACACATCTACATGTCAGGTGTGATGTTTTACGATTGTGAGAGAGGGACCCCACGCTTGCTGTATGTTGGTCGTTGTAAGCTGTTGTAAGTTGTAAGTTGTAAGCCAGCAATTTTTAATTTAATGGCCATTTTCTGGAAATTTCCTTATGTTGTACTTAACAAACTCCTGCCATGGAATAAATCAGACTGACTCTAAGTGTGGTTTGTGCCCCTTCAAAAACTGTGTAATGAAAAAAAAAGGCCTCAACACATCTTCATGCTAATGTTCATCTATAGTCAAAGTGTCACCTTGTGGCAACAGGGAATTAAGTCTTATACCCAGATATGCTTCTCATATAAGGTTAACCTGGTTTACTTTCATTTGGGTCTAAACTATCTTGGCAATTAAATGATGCAAAAAAAGTGTCTGTCTTTTCATCAGACACCACTGCCAGGATGAGTCATTATTTGCTTTGACACTGTTGCAATTTTTCTGTTTCTTATCCAGCTTGTCCCAGATTTCACATAGAGTAAGAATTCATTTCTGAGAAAAGTGCCATGCAAATTAGAGGCCATACAGATTGCGTTCCATACTGGCAACCAAAGATATTCCTTGTATAACAGTTACCACATGACTTACATTAATTCTCATGTGGGCAGAAAACTCTATGTATGTATGAAACATAATGCATGGCTACTCTGTGTTATCTAGAGTGACTGCAGCCCTCCCTTCGGGTGCGGGAGTGTGAGGACCCATTGTAATACTGTAATGCAGCTTTGATTTTTGCAACTCCAGTGTCCTTATCCTTGCCCAAAAAGCACCAAACTTGATATGTTAAATTAGTGTCCCAACCCTGAACACAGTTGTATATTAATATTATAACTATGGTCATAGAGCCAGCAACCGGCAACAGAAATGATATTTTTCATACTGTTATGTACTCCTGCCAGTGGATTACAGAGATTCACCTAAAATATGGACAGAAAAAGACTCCAGACCTTGATGATGGTTTGATGTGAAGTTAAGTCAGTTTTTATTTATACAGCATCAAATCACAATGTAAGTAGTCTCTTGACACTTAACATATTGAGTAGATCTAGACTAAACTTTATAATTCATCATTAAATTGAGGCCTTTTGAGTTTCGTCCAACGCTGTTGCCGCAATGATGATCCTTGGCAATGAAACAGAAAGCTGTGTTTCGGCACAAGGGATTCACAAAACTCATGAAACTTGAAACGCACACCAAAAGGCTTCAATTCTTTTATCCCATTTGGCACTTGGGCTTGAATGTGACCAAGTGGCTCCACAATGCTCCCTTCATAATTTAAATGAAGAAGTGCTGGCAGCTTGTTTGACGTTCACTAAGGAAATCTGGTGGGCACATGAACAAGGTCCAGACTTTAAAAAAAGTCTCCCAGTGCCATGACCTAAACCCAAAATGGAAGTCAGCTATTTTGAACTTAATTTAAGGTTGTGGCCGTTTACAGGTACCGTTCCTTAAAAAATTCCTCTTATGGGGCTAATCAGATTCAGCTTAAATTTATTTAGTCTATTTAAAAAACTTTGATAATGAAAAATATCATAAGTTATAAGGTGTAGCCATGGCGAGGTGAAGGGCTTACCTGTTTTGCTAAGAAACTGTTAATAGTTCTGGCTCTACTTTACAATCCAGTCTGCTACAATATTGAGTTGTTTGGTAGTAGTTTCACAAGTTTCGTAAAAATCCTGGGGCTTTGATAAATAGAAGTCATACACACTGAGAACTGCTGTTGATTGCTTATCTCAAAAGGTTCCAAAACATTAATACAACTTCCCAGCACATTTTTATGGCTGTGGAGGATGCAGCACATAAAATCTTTGTACAGCTGCTAAAAAAATATTCAAACAGGGTTTCTTTAAAGTACACTCTTTCTTTCAACTTTCATTTTGATAAATCAGGACATGAATAATAATATACAGACTGATCTCTGATTCCACTATCTTTTTAAAGAGAATAGGCTGAATTGTTGAACTGTAGGCCACTGAAATAATGCCAGCCTGTGTTTGTGTGTATTGCTGTGTACATTCGAGCATTTATGTTGGTGTGCATGCATGTGCGTGGTTTCAGTAGGTGCTGTGCCAGGTTATGTCCAAGTGTTATTTTTGACATAACTAAAACATGTTGTTGCTGATGTGCTTCTTTACATCACTGAATTTATGATGCAGTTGGATTGTGTTGGTCAGGCTGCAAGTGCAATGGTGGTCCATCTGTGTGTCTGATCAGTTGTTAGTGGTTTACGCTAAGGGTTCTACCTGTTAAATGGAAATTTTTCCTTGGTACTCCAAAGTGCTCGCTAATGTGCCATTTGCTACCAATCTTATCTATCTATCTATCTATCTATCTATCTATCTATCTGTCTATCTGTCTGTCTGTCTGTCTGTCTGTCTGTCTTGTAACTATGTGGACTTATTGTACATTTAGCGAACAGAAGTGTAAGTGTGTGTTTATGCTTCATTACCGTTACCCATAGCCCAGTTTTTTCAGTTTTATCAACTGCTGTAAACAGTGAATCATCTCCAAACATTACCTTATTAAGACACAAGAGACAAAACAGACAGTGAGGCGAGTCTGAAGCTGGTTCACACTTCCCCCTTTATCTCTCTAACACACACATCTCAGTAACACATCTAATTTGACAAGAAAAAAAATGTCTTAACAAGGCAAACATTCAAAAACTTTTGTTAGCAGCATTACGTTTGACTAATGAGTACTGTTCCTACTTGTTAGTGTCTAAAATGTTGCACTGACATGTATTGGCAGCTTGATGACTCAGTGGTAAGCACTGTATTCACACAGAAAGGAGGTCCTGGGTTTGATTACTGGCTGGTAACAGGACCTTTCTGTGTGGAGTTTACATAATCTTTTTGTACTACACACTGGGCTTCCTCCCTGTGTTCTGGTGCCCCGCCACAGTCAAATCATGCTTATGTTTAAGTTTTTTAATTCTCTTGTTATTGCCCTTGACAACAGTACTTACTAAAAGCTAAGGTTGCTCCAAAGCATTGTGCAGTGGCTGCACACTGCTCCTCAGGGAAGGGTGAAATGCTAAAAACCACGTCCACTACTTTCACTACCATGTTTGTACTGTAAAAGACAATGAAAAAATTCTTCCTCTTGAAAATTAAACAGTTAGGATATGATCCACCTAAATAGTGTTTATTAACCATGAAAGATTAGAAATCTCTTTGTATGCATAAGAGTGGGCCAGAGAACAGCACATTCAAGACAGATTTACAATGAATTGAACCAAATATGAAGATGATACTTAAAGCTCAAAAAAGGAATATGAGGGCGAGTGTAAAATAATATTATGTTTCTTATAATATATCTTAGACTTAGGACATGACAAGTTCCTGAAGTTTTATGTCAAAATGAAGTATGCTCAGGTGTCACTTCTCTTCATATGTCCCTCAGAACAAGGAAATAAAGAAGACAAAGAAAAAAGGGTGGAAGACAATTACAAAAATAAAAGAACAGTTGAAATTGAGCTGGTGATAGAATGATAGAATGATCCTACATTAAAATTTTCATGACGTGAACATGGCATGTTGTTCCTCAGTTTTGACAAAAGTATGCTCTACTTTAAAAGTAATCTAACAGTTACTTATCATTTTGAGCAGTTGTATCAGTAACAAGGTCAACAATAATTAGATCATTATCACGAAAATGAATAGACTGTCATCTCAAATGCAATGTGCGAGTTTCATTTTTAAAATGCTGATACTTTGATGTTAGGTTTTGTAATTTTAAACCAATGACTTAAGTTCAATGAACAAATAAAATTTGGTTTATGTTGCATATATCCAAGCAATTTAGAAAAAGTGTTTTAATAATGTGAGTTTTGTGTCTACAGTTTTGAAAAATTATATCAAGATTCTGAAACCAGTGCTGAAGTGTAAAAAACGAATTAAATATTTGGAAACTGTTAATTGTTGTGCATGATCTCTTGTGGACACCAAATATAGACAATACTCCACCTCACGTGTACACACAAATTATGTTGTGCCTCAAATATGTTGGGTACACCCATTACGTTGGAGTTGGCTTACAGAAATGATTAATAATTAGAGCACCACTCTTAAAAAGGGTAATGATAGCCAAGTAGTTAAATTAGTTTAATAAAATTACTATCTATTTAAAACTAATTTGATAATTAAAATCAAAGGTACCCAATCAATTATCATTAAAAGTTGAAGGATTTGGAGTTCTACAGTGTAGAGGTTGACACCATTCATTCTTGTACAACATTCAACAGACAAACAAATGACTTGTTCAAAATAATTTATTTCACAAATACCAAATGTAAACCCGCAATATCTAATCTAACAAGCATATGTACTATTTACATGTGTGTGTGAGTGTGTATGCATGTGTTTGTGTGAAAATGATGGTTAGGATTGCATGGGGGACTCTTACTTAACAGCACCAGCAGGGAAAATATGACCTGTTAGTATTAACTTTGATTCCATCCTGTTAGCATCCTTCTAATATGGCCCCTGCCACTTTAAACCAAAATCCAGAGAGAATGTTTCTGAAATCAGTTAGAAATTAGGAGGTGATGTGACATGAGTATTACATCAATAGGAATGCAGAAAGCATTTTAAACCACCGTTGACGTTAAGTTTACTGTCTGTGGGAAAGCATGGAGGCGACACTATCAAGCCAAAACTTACTATCCATAGGGGAAATACTGTCGGTGATAAGAGATGTTAGTTTGAGGATTTGTGATAATGAAAAGAGAAAGATGGTGTTGTGTGATTAAATCACATTACTTTAGTTCCTAAATATGTTCAATTTAGGCTTTTCCAAACACGCCGAAGTTTAAGGATAATGGACATTTTGAACACTGGAAACTTAAGTGGATTCAGTGTCTTTTTTTGCTGCTTTGGTTTTAATTGACAGCTGCTACATGAAAACATCATGGTAAGTTGTTTTATATCCATTTTTCTAATGATGATAAAAACATTTGATATGAAGCTTAGAGAAAGTTCAGTTAGGAAGACTAAGTTTTTGTGCAAGTTGGCAGTCATTTGACAATAGCATTACTGTTATGCCACATATGCTAGTAAGAGACAAGCTGAAATGCTGAAAAGTTTAAAAGACTCATTTTGGATACGCTGTTTCTGAAGGCATTGAAAGCTGTGTTTGGATTTGGGAATAATAATCTGAACTACAGACTGAACTACAAGGATTTATTTATTTATTCATTCATTCATTCATTCATTTATTCGGCTGCACAGGGACAACGCTCAATGAATGTATTGTGTCAGACAGCTGTCAGCTCCTTCCCCCTTAAGTCAAATTGCTTAGAAAGCAAACATTTTCATATTTTGTCATATCTATTTCTACAATATTTTTACGCATGTATGCACATACGCAGGCACACACGCACACACTTAAATGCTCACATAAATGAAAGGGGGCTATGAGTCTTGGCCAGACGCGAGATACACACACTCCCATACACGCTGTTTACTTCAAACTTCATATTTTGTGATCAAAAATATTTTCAAAGGACACTTTACTAACTTCATTAAATATGTCCAAAGCACACTTAAATATTTTACTCTGCTGAGAGGCAAAAACAGAAAAGAAAGGTGTGTGTGATTGTAGGGAAGTGTGTGAGCACGTTGACCAACTGCGCCCTATCTTACGGTCCAGCCTATTTTCTGTTTGCGTCTCTGTTTAGACCAGGTTTTGGCAACCCTAAGACATTCTTAAATTGTAGCCTGTAAAAGGCTTTATTAACAAGTGTATTTGAGTACTGTCCGCAAAACAGTGAAAATAAATCAAGTGGTTTTTTGATAATATTGCCTGAAGGAAACATATGATATGATAAACATAACACATTACACATAACATATGATAAATGGTATTGGTCCAAGCATAGAAACCTGTGAGACTGACTAACTAATTTAACCTTGATGTGTGCAGAAGATTCATTATTAACACATCCAAACTGAAAGAAATGTAATAAATGGTACTTAAACCAGCCTAAAGCTGTTCCTTTAATACTTACTACTACTTCGAGATTACCATAGTAATAGCAGGAGAATGCACATTATGTAGACATTTGTAGTTTGTTGTGTGTAAATGACAAAAAGTCTGTATATGCCAGAGTAAGGGTGACCACCTCCAAAAAGACAAAAAGTGGGACAGCAGGCATGTTTTGGAGGGACAAGGCAGGATGGACGTGACCATCTGTAAACCCAGACCATACACTTCCCAATTTAGACCACAAGGCCAGTAAAACAAAATCTTTAATATATAGCCCATATATTTTCAGGAAACATCCCACAGAATTAAGTAATAAATGTGTTTTACTTACTTACTTAAGTAAAACATTTATTGAGAATTAACATTAATAATCCAACTTATAAAAGCACTCAAAAGGCCTAACATAAAAAACAGTAGCCTAACTCCAGCCTTTCAAGTATACAGGCCAATAACCAGTATGAGTGTGCATGCTTCACTGAGTGATACACGGTGGTAACTTCAGCTGCTGTTACCTTATCAGATAAACTGTTGTGCTTTGGACTCAATAGAAACGACTGCATTGATTTAGATGTCTCTTGCTGTCTGACCTTTTTTTGATGAGAGTCGCGCCCAGCATGTCATTTGACATCATTTCAATGGAGAAACTGCTGTTGCATAGGTAACAGAAGGATTTGTCGGGCTCGTCAGTTGGTCTTACCAAGCTGTGTGAAGTCGTCCATTCCTTTTTGAAAGAACACTTTCTCTATTTGTTTGACTGTGGTGCACTCATCATTTTATTTGCATCTTCATTCGTTCTACTTTCCTCACTCGGACTCTTTTGTGTGTTTGTTTGGGGCGTATACTTTTGACGTAGGATGTACCCTAAAACGCAGCCTGGGCCTTGGACGGACGTTATCATTGTCTCCTGCAACCACTGGTCAAAATGAAATGCTCCCCACTAGCGCAGATTAGAGCTATACAGGGAAATAGTTTTTCTCTACAGCTCTGGGCTGGTTAATTTTTTTATGTTTGCTTTTTTTTTTGCCAATGAATGGAAAAGCGGGACATTGTCCTGATATGCGTAATGCTGGACAAACACTGAAATAGCGGTACAAAACAGCCTAAAATGGGACAGGTGGTCACCCTAGGTTCAGTGCTTGGGCCAATACTAATTATCTTATATATGCTTCTCCTGGGCAGCATTATTAGATGATTTTCAATCAATTTCTATTGTTATGTAGATGATACTCAACCATACTTATCCACAAGACCAGATAAAAGTGATCATTTTACTTGACACATGCTATAGGGATTTGAAGACCTGGATTAGCCACAATTTTCTACTATTAAACTCAGAAAAAAATGAAGTTTAGGTCCTTGGCCCTAAAGAACATAGAAACACATTGTCTGATGATATAACTACTTTAGACGGTTTAAAGATAGCTGTACAAGGGTTGATAGCTGTACAAACACACATGCACACACACATGTGTGTCACATGCTTGCTTGCCACTATTCTCTGTGTTTTTGCTTGTTAGATCTGCTTGTGCTAAATCAGAACTACTTAAATTTGATAAACATTACTGTGAATTTAAAGAGTATTTGTCGGTGATTATTTGTGTATGTTTATTGTGGTTAAAGCTGGTTTACTGGGTCAGTGCTCTGAATAACCCTTCTCTGAACTCCTCTTAATATAAAGTAGTACTTCAATTATTGCCATTTTAGTTAACAACCCTTAAATTCATTTGAGACTAAATGCATGGTTTGGTTATTGCTCCCTGATTTCAGGGTGGTGCCCTGTTATGCTTGATGCTTATGGCCATATGTTTCTGCTGCGAGGGTGCAGCTGCAGGTATTGGGGATGCTACTGCCTCTACTGGAGGTCTCTCAGGTGTTGGGAAGCACTGTAATATTGCTAGGCAGAATGGGGATCTCTTTGGTTCTCTGCAGGTGAATATGAGAGTACCGCTGGTGTTCTTGAGGAGGTTGGGAATCTCTCTAGTGATCAAGGATACTGTAAAGGTACCTTTTGTACTTGCAGAGAGAGTGAGGCTACCTCTAGTAATCCCAAAGGGGCTGGGGCATCTCTGGTTCTCCTAAGAGAGGTGAGAGTGCCTATGATCTTCTGGGGAGGGTGTTACTACTGTTACTTCTGGAGAGGATGGTGCTCTCTCTGGTTCTCTGGAATGTAATCATACACATATTGATATTTTATTGCTCTGAAGTGGTCTGCACTTACATAAGAGAGCTGCTGCTCCTGATAATTTCTGTGTTGATTGTGTTGACAGCATTTTGGGAAACGTCCAAATATGTTGAGGAATTTGGTACCACAACTTATTAATTTTGGCTATCAGAAATAATTAGTGATTATGTTAAGTATTAGTATTTAATTTACATAAAGTCTGCCTCAGAGCCCCTTTAGAAAGGAGATAACAGCCACATTATTAGTCATTTTTACAGATATATGGACTACCAATTTGGAACCGCTGTTAATTATGTCATCCATAAAATAATTTAAGTATAATTAGATGAGTTACTTAATCAATTGGCAAAAAAAGTTAAGGATTTGAATAGGGATGGTCCGATCCGATCCACTGGATCGGTATCGGGCCCGATCCAGGCGAAAAGGACTGGATCTGGTATTAGATTTTTTTATTAGAACCCGTCCGATCCGATCCATAAGCCCAAACTATCTCATATATTCTCAACTTCACTTTGCGCGACATGCCATAACACAGACGATCTGTCGCTATGTTTGCCATGTGTCTGTGTTTTGGTCACGTGAGCAGAAGCCCGCAGAGCTGTAGTCATGTCTGCCGTGTGGAATTACTTTACGTTAACGGAGGAGAAAAGTAAAACAACTGAGTGCAACGTTTGCAAAATGAGTGTCTCAAGGGGTGGTAGCTTTCAGTTTTATATAGTTTTATATAAAGCCACAGCAGTTACACATGACATTAGTTGTTGTCACATATTTTCCTTCTTTCTTTAGGGGACCAGAATAGTTGTTGTACAATGAACCTGGTGTTTTTTAGATGTCAGTATCAAGCAAATTACATCCACGTATTATTAAGAACTTTTAGAGTGACAAAAAGAATCGGATCAGTATCGGATCGGTATCGGCTGATCCTCAAGGCTGCAGTATCAGTGTCGGTATCGGATGAGAAAAAGTGGTATCGAGCCATCCCTAGATTTGAAATTCTGCAGAATAGAGCTTGGCAACATTCACTCTTTTATAACTTTAAACACATACAAATGATTTTATATGTAAATACCCAGAAAAAATACAAACTCTAATCTAGTAATTACAATATACTATTAACCTAAGCTATTTTTCACCATTTTTGGTTGACCTGGACCTATAATGTAATGAAATTTGTATAAAATCAACGCTTTTTCCTGCACAGTCAACATATGGACTTTTTTTTTTTTTCAGGACAACCTGAGCTATAAGACTATGTGTGCTGCAGTGATGTTTCTTGAATGTAAGAATAGTGATGAGACCATAGAGACAAAAAAAAAAACAAAAAACAAAAGCAGAAATTAAATATCACAGAGCTTTACTAAAAAAAACACACGGCAATATTGTCCAAGTTTTTTCCCCTGGGCAGCTCTTGTAAGTCCTGGGGGTGAGAAAGTACGGAGCCCCTAAAGGGACATGGATTTTTTTTTTTTTAGTAAAACTTCTACCCGAGCATGTAGAACAACTTTACGTGCTTGCGTAGTACTTTTAAGTGAGAGCTTAAAAGTTCTACGTGCTTGCGTAGAAGTTTTACGCGAGTGCGTAGAACTCATTAAAAAAAATAAAAAATCCGTGAGTACATAAAACTTTTAAGCACTCACTTAAAAGTATTACGCGAGCACTTAAAACTTTTAAGTGAGTACGTAAAGTTGTTCTACGTGCTCACGTAAAACTTTTAAGTGAGTGCTTAAAAGTTTTACATGCTCGCGTAGAAGTTCTACACGAGCGCATAGAACTCATTAAAAAAAAAAAAAAAATCCGTGCCCCCTTAGGGGCTCCTTAAGAAAGTTAAAAAAATGAACATTATAAATCATACCTAAAATAAATTATATGCAAGTCTTCAAAAAAAGTTCTGACATTTTTTTAACACTTTTTGTATTTTTCTACATTTATCTTTCTTTTTGTATTAGTCTTGGATGTTTGTTAGTCCGACCAGTGGAAAAAAAAAAAAAAGTCGGTCTTAAATATCTGAAAAACTTCTGAATGGTAATGTTTGTTATTGAAATTTTTTGGATCACTTGCTATACTTTTTGCTGCTTGTTTACTTGTGTTATTGCACAGTGTGGTTGCTGCATTGTCACTGATGAAGAGTTTGAAAAGGTCAGGTGATTTGTATGTAAATATAGGGTTTAGCTGATGTCCCGGCTTCTTTGCTGGGACAGACTTTTTTGCGGCGGACAGATGTCTTGCTGTCTCTCTGTGTGCCACAAGATAAGGTTGCTGGTTCTAGTGATCTAGGTCTAAATCTACATGCACATGTTGATCTATAGGACTGCTGTCGGCCTCTTGGTCAACCCCACAAACGGCCAGACCTTGATCAGGATCTTGACCATGCTCTGTCATGTGGTTGCCATGTGATCACGTCTGCACTTGTTCATGACCCCGTACTTGCTTTGACAGATGCTGCAAGAAGTGCTAGAGCCCTCCTCTTGTTTATTATCATCACTGTCAAAGAAATAAATCAATAAATGTATTAGATCCTGCATATCAGTCCTGTAGGTGTATGTGTATTTTATTTTTCACACAGCATGTGAGAACAATGGCTGACATTGCTTGATTCTGTCCCCCCCAGCGCATGTGGGGTTGGGGAGTTTACCAACCTCAGGTGAAAGATAAGGTGAAAGCCCAGTGACCCACACTGGGGTCATGTAAGAACAGAGAACCATAAAGCTTCAAACAAACAAAATACTACTTATTTTACAGAAAAGTAAAACACCACCCAGCCTTTTTTTCTGTTTTATTGCGTTTCGTTTTTATCTTCTGTTAACTCATTTCTTTTATTAATTTATTTTTACTTATACCGAGAATAAATAAATGCCACTTACTCTTCCGCTTGGTCTCCTGGTATGCCAGGTCCTCATTAGACAAAATACTCTCCTCTCCTGATTTCCCTTCATCGTCTGCATCTAAGAACATTTTTGATAAAGCTCCCTCATCCATATTTCTCAAGATGCCATTTTTGCGGTGAGTCACATGGGGATACCTGGTAAATGGCAGCACTCTAGACCCGCTCCTGACCCCTGACGATAATTATAGGCAATTAAACTACAACAACTCTCTGCAACTATTTCCAACTACCCTAAATAAGTAGCGCTTTCATTTAGCTACACTGAAGATCTGAATTTTGAGATGAATCAATCCAAGCGAAATGTGCAGACTCATCTGAAAACTACAGCCCCCGTGGATGCTAGCCCGGTTAGCCCCGGAGCCAACCCGAAAAACAGCATGGAAGACCTCTTCTCTGAGATTATGAAGCTCGGGGCAACTTTAAATCAAGTGGCGACTGATGTGACCATAATACGGGCAGACACCACGGAGCTCAAGAACTCAGTAATTGGCTCCAAACACGAATGGACGAAGTCGAAACCCGCATTTCCAATGTTGAAGATAGCATTGCTAACATGGCTAATGATAACACGCGGCTAACACAGCGAGTGGATCAACTATGGCAGAGAATTGAGGACTATGAAAACCAAAGCAGACGAAATAATGTCAGGTTGGTTGGACTGAAAGAAGGCAAAGAAGCTGGGAGTAATATGAATGATTATGTCAGGAAGATACTGCGCGATGGTTTTAAACTGGATGGAGAGGAATTTGAGATCGAAAGGAGCCACAGAAGCGGGGGACCGCGGCAGGATGACAACCAAGCGCCACATATCATACTGGTGAAGTTTCTACGGTACACGGCCCGACAGAAAGTTCTTGCAGCTGCAAAGAAAACAAAAGGGCTAAAATGGGAAGGCTGCACTCTCTCGATGTTCGAGGATCTGACCAAGGAGCGCTCCGACCGACGGAGGCAGTTCTCCCCCATCATGAAGATGCTGTGGCAGCACCAGGTGAAGCACACACTCGCACATCCAGCGAACCTGAGATTCACGTGGAAGGGGAAGAGATGGAGCTTCACCGACCCGAAAAAGGCCGAACGCTTTTTCTAGGATAATATTACAACCGCAGAACAAGAGGATTAAGTGATACACGCGCCATGGAGAGTGGAACTTTATTCTGAAGGAGACAACGGGGATCAGCTGAGAGCTGTCAAAACCAGGTGGCGAGGAGGAGCGTGACGGTGCTGCCCACAGGATCCACGCGGACCGGAATCAGCAGAGGAGATGCTCACACTGTCAGGTTCCTTTTTGAGACAGTGCTTTTTGAGTTGAGGATGTTTTTCTTTTCGATTATTGTTTTTTTTTATGTTGCAGGACTTGAAACAAGGCTATGTTTAAACGTTTATTACTGCAGAGTCATGGCATGGATCCATTACACGGAAATATGGAATAGTATGGTTTTACTTTCAGAGAGAGGCAAATATTATTTTTATAAGCTTTATGGGTAGTCAGTACATCAATATTGTTTCATGGAACATTAGTGGTTGCAGTACTCCTGCCAAAAGGAAAAAGATACTTACATGTCTTAAATCTAAAGATACAGATGTTGCGTTTATCC
>JAPZDZ010103400.1:0-10001 GCA_029783805.1 Acanthurus tennentii
AGAGAGAGGATCATAGAGACACACTGCTGCCTGTAGCATTCCCTTTCAAAGATATAGTAATATAAAATATTTATATGATGATTAGGTAGTGTCTCTCAATAGTGTCATCAGGGAGGTGTAAATGGGTGTGTGTGTCTTAGTTGGTGGTGTGGGGGCAGGATCTTGACATCCCTCTCTGTTAAAATTTAACAAATCACTGACTGCAGGTACACAGAAGTTTTAGAAAATGGTTTTCAAAATGCTCCCTCAGCCTCAGGTCCTGCAAGCTTTGATTTCTTCTGTTCAGACAGAAACACGACTCTGTAGTCTGAATAATGTTCAAACAGACACATCAGCTGTCGTTTTCTTTCAGAGCCTGTGAGCTGCTCCCAGCTGCAGAGTGAAGAGCAGAAAATGAAGGTCAGACGCCAAATTGATGTTTTAATTAACTTATTAGCCTAACGGTTCTTTGTAATTCCAAGAGGCTGACTTTGACTGCGTGAGACAATGTTGAGACTGAAAAGAGGGACAAGTCTACAGCCACACTGGCAGCTCAGTGAGGCTTTACAGCTTAGTTTAAAGAAAGCAAAAATGACTGGACGATAAAAGGTCCAACCTTTTTTTTTTTTCCTCAGTAGTCATGGTGAAGTAAATGCAAAAAGTACCAGATGTTAATTATTTTCTCAGCCCTTTAACCATAGGCTTATAATATGTGCAAAACTTTATGTGGTTCTCAGTACAGCCTTAAAACCCCTTCAAACCCTAATACTTCCTAAAGTTGATAAAGAGACATTACATTGTATTACAACCCTGTCTAAGGTAACCTATGACTCTGTCTCTCTCTCTAATAACAGTAATGAGAGGCTTAGGGAATAATCCTGGATTTGAAGGTGCTATATGTAACATTTTAGCACCAGCACATTTCCCAAACAGAGGTCAAAACTGCACTGTATGCTGGATGTACAGAGTCGATGTCCAATTTCAATCATACTATGGAATACAAGAGTATGAACAGCACTGTTTCCCATGTTATTGGTCGAACAAGGTCACCTTGATGAAAAACCTGAAATCTTAAAACAAGACCATAAGGGGTAAATACTTGATGTACATTGCCACCCATCAATTAAGTTAAGGTCAAAAGATATGAAGCAGATTTGACTGTGTGTTTTAGCCACACTCAAACAAGTTCTGAGAGTTTTCAGCAGTTTTTCAGCAATATACTTTAATCAGCAGCAGGTAAAAGCATGTGGTGAGAAATAAGAGCACAAACACAATGCCTCTGTTTGGATCTTTTATTATCGTATGTAGAATATTACGTCAAAATACTGAAAACTTTTTAAGAAAATTAAAAAAAAAAAAAAAAAAAGAAAAGAAAAGAAATTTTCTAAACAAATTTAGAGTTTAGATTTTAGATACTCAAAGAGCATTTTCTGTTTTAGTTTGTTCTCTGAAGTTTAATCCTTTTTTCACCCTAATTTTTAATTTCTTGTTGATTCGGTGACACTTTTGGGTATTGGTAACAGCAAATACTGCATGAAACTACACATCACAGAATTTGTGGGGCAGCAAAATAAACTGTTGTAGTTTTATTAAAGAAGTGGGGCAAAATATGGTTTTTCTCCTTCATTCTGGAGGAAACTGATCTAATTTTACACTGCACACAGCATGAACCTGCAGACAGCAGGGCACAGTGAAACTGAAAAAAGCTGCTTACTGGGCTGAGAAGTTGGAGTTGTGCCACTTATCACCTGCAGCTCTTTTTCTAACAGCTGGCTGCTCCTTCTTCTTCCAGCCTTGCTCTCTTCAATATTTCCAACTGATCCACTGTCAAAAACGCAGAAGAAGACTATTCTTCTGTTTTAAGGCCAATTTTTAGTGAATGCTAGCAGCCAGCGCTAATCTAACTGACAAACACATCAAGTTTACTGTTACTGTTTCATAGTAAAATTCAGTATGTGTCTTACTAGTTAAATGTGAAGCTGCCACATGAGGAAATTTAGCTCTATTTGAAGCGACTTTATACAACATCCAGTTCATGCAAGTATACGACATATGTCATGTTTCTGTAACAGTTTCATGTTTTTTGTTGTGTTTTGTTGTCTTTCACAGTTTCCATCCTGTGCTCTTCTCCAACCTGTACAGCCTCCACACTGTTCCTCCATACCTGCACCACACCACTTTCATTAACTCTGCTCCATTCCCAGGATTTTCCCCAACCAGTCAGAACTTTTCCTGTTTCTTGGCCTTTTGCTCTTTTCTCTTCAGTCTTTGATGAGTATTCTACTCTTTTTTCACCTCCTGTGCTCAGTTTATGTTTATTTTCTCTAAAAAGTTTTGTTTTTTATCCTGCCTGCAGTCTCATGCATTTTGGTCCACCAGAGATTTTGACTGAAGCCGGGTCTGCAGTTTGCAAGGTGACTTCAGGTTTAATGCTGTTTTTTTTTTTAGGGTTACAAGGGCCATGGTAACTTATGCTGCAGACCTAAACTGCTCTGAACCAGGTTATGTTCCGACTTTTGGTTAGAAATCATCTGAAAAAGCCCCTTTCACCTTCCACCCCCTTAAAATAGTGACAGGCCATATTAATTTGTCAATCTATTAGCCAGCTGGGGAAATATGTTGTTTATATAACCATAACAATCACAAAGTAAAGCCACCAAACAAAGCAATTACATTACAGGTGTGTTTACTGTATTAAATATCACCTCAGGGATGCAGAAAATCTGAGCAAGAAAATTTATTTTATTTTCAAGGTTGTTCTTGCTTTTAGTGAACTATTGAATGCGTCTGCAGTGTCTCAAGGTCAACTGCCTACACTGGCTATAAAAATGTTTTGAAACAAATCACAGAGCATAGATTATTAATAGATTTAATACATTATGAATCAGAATGATTTTGCTTATGTATAAAATGTAGTATAATTCCTTCAAGCCAATAACGGATTATGTTGTTATGCTTGGTCTTATTTTGCTGCTGGAATAATACAGCCAATAAGAAAAACTATTAGAAAACTGATCAGTCTATTTGTCTTTGTCATTTTCAGTCCATCAAAATTTTGATTTGTTCAAAAACTAAAGTAATTTTCATGATTTCCTTCATAGAAGGGCAGCATGAGACCCAAATACAGCTCTTGAGTATGATGTTTAAATCTGCTTCATTCAGTTAAAAGATAAAGAGCTTAATTATGTGCAGCTGTCTGGTTTGAAATAATGCTGAGGAATTCAAATAATAAATCAGTATATATTTATGTACACATCTACACGAAATACTTTTCTACAAGTATTCCCTCTCACACATTATTTGAATAGAAAATGTTTTGGCTGTAAACATTTTTTGTCCTCTTCACAGGTGGGGTAGGCAGCACATCATTGGTCTGTTTTTGTATTAGAAGAGTCAAGTGACACACCAGATGCCCTCTTTTATGGCAACACACACCGAGTCTGAGGAAGAAAGCCTCTGTCGACAGAGCATGTTGATAACCAGCATTGTGGTATCCATTATCACTGACTGGGGTTTAAGGTTTTGTTTAGCCAGCTCACATCAAGAAAGCCTGGCTCTGTTGAACTTGCTTCGTAGTGAACCCCCAGGTTATGATCCACATCAATGCATGTAAAAGCACCAGCTGACCAGCCGGATCAATCAATTCTTTTTGTAAACAGCATCACCATTATGGCCAGATCCTGTAGAGCTGTGTGCAGAGAACATGAGAGGGTCTCAGAGATAAGCGAACCCCTGTGGCAAACACACTGTACTTACTGATATCATCCTTCAACAGAGACCCATCAAAGTCCTAAAGCTTTGTATTTGTTGTACTTTCTAGATAAAACTTTAAAAAAGAGCACATTTTCCCATGAATTTTGTTTTCGTACCTTTTTTCATTTGCCCCAAAGTCTGTTTAAACACAGCCTGAGATGCATAAAGGTCTGACATGGTCACACCCATCACAGGAACATATCTAAGCTACACCTCAGTTTTGTTAAACTCATGAATGAATGGTAGAGGAGCTCATAAAAATGTCATGGAGTATTTTTTAAGAGATCTAGATGGTTGTAGTGCAAGTAAAATATTTGTGGCTGCAGGAGTCGGTACTTTTCAAATTTGAACATGAATTTATTTTCTGGTTTAAGCACTCTAAAATCTAATGTGGAGACAATGGTACAGTTTTTTCTTTTTTCCATTTAAACCTTGATATTTTATTGTGCCTTTATATGTCCATTATTCTCTGTAATGTCCTGTCTGTATCCGGCCCCTGAGTCTAAAATAAATGTTTGAGTAGATAAATTACGCATAAATAATCACATTCAGATTTACTTGTGCCATAATGATGTGGTCTGAGTTGGACCTAGAAGCAGTCTGTGGAAGAGCCTTGTGCTTGGAACATCATGCAGCAGTGAATAAAAAAACCTTTGTGATACAGCATCAAACTCAATGTGCATATCCTTATTATCTTTGCACTGATATTATATTCTTTGTTTGTTAAGTATGCTGCTGTGCTGCAAGTAGACTTTTCCTTATTTGCAGTTGGTCATATGCTGCAAACACCACCTCTGTCTTGTGAACGGGCTCATGTCTAGATTGAGAAAACCCTGCCTTTGTGTATCCAATTAATAACCACCATGTTACTGCTTAGCTGGATTGTTTTCATTTGGCTTAGTGAGGACAGTTAAAACAAAGATAATATGGGTATGTTAAAACTTGCTTTGTAGCACAGGCATAACCGACTTCTAGAACAGATGTTATGATTAAGGTTAAGGGAGAAAGGTCATGACTGAGATTAAACTCGGGTTGGAGTAAACGCAAAAAGGAAGACACCAAAGATAAAATGTGACTAAAAAAACTGAGTTTGTCTCACACACCAGTATGGAAAATGGGCTGGCTGCCCAGACTTCTAAGGCAGGTCCTGAGAGAGTTAGTCAGAGTGGAGTGGCTGTGGTTCAGGAGCTGGAGCAGGTCGTCTAATTATCAGAAGGTCGAGTTCGATCCTCAACTCCAGTCTGCATGTTGAAGTGTCCTTGGGCAAGACTCTGGATCCCAAATTTGCTCCCGCTGGTGGTTCCATTGGTGTGTGTGTGAATTTGAGTGTACCAGTTCCTGATTAGCAAATTAGCACAAACTGAAGAAGCCTCCTGCCATCAGTATGGACATAAGTGAATGCTGACTACACTAGAAAAATGTCATGTATATGCAGGCCATCCATTTACTATTATCTATTTACTATATGGGTGAGCTGGTTCCAGAAAGCAAGACAATAACCTGGCAGGGAATACGCCAACCACCTGACCAACCCCTCACCCCCCCACCAATAATCACAAAGGCAGGGTTACATTTATCTGGAGATGTTCAGGTCACATTTTTTCTCTAATGCAACATCTATGAAGTAAAACTGGGTTTCAGGTTTGTTCTTAGAATCAAATATTATCATGACCCTAAACTAGCATTGCATCATAACAACAGGACAGTCAGACATTGTTGAACAATCTAAAAGCCATTTGAACCTGAAAGGCATCCTGTTTGTTGCTGATAACCTATATTAACCTATATTAGTTCAAATTTATCACGCAAACCCAGGAGAGGAGGAATCTAAAGCCCTGAGTAGCATATACACTCAGAGAAACACTCACATGTATGCACACATGCACACACACACATAAAGCAGCTGGTGTGTGCAGGTTTCATTACCATTCAACACAATCTATCAGTGGTATTCTGCTGTTTACAGCAGCAGAGACATATTAGCATTAGAGTGTGCATAGAATCCATTGTCAATTTATCTCTCAATGTGTTCTCTGCTCAATCAATAAATGTTCATAGCTGTATGCTTCAATTCTACTCATTGCTGAGGGCATAATGTCAAAGGCTGTGCTTATGACTGTTCCTTCAGCACCAAGATAGAGACTGGTCAATCAGCCCTCAGTGTTTGTGTACAGGAAAGCACCTCACTCACCACATACACATGATCAATACTACAAAACCTGAAGACCTGAAGCTTAACTGAGAGAAGAGATTGTGAATAAAGGAAATTAAAATGTTTTTTCTTCAGCTGTGTCTGAGCTCAGCCTTAAGGACAGCATGAGGGGTTGAGATACCCAGGAGGAAAATGTAAGTGAACTTAGCCTGGGTCCAGACTGCTCATGTGTTCAGTTATTCAAATAGTTTCAGTGCTAAAGCTCCTGAATTCTTACTACTTAGTTCATCTGGGATGATTTTGTTCTTCACAATATGTGTTCAATGCTACCATTTTGAGCTGCTGCATGTAGTTGTGTTCTATATATAGCAAGGCAGAAAGGAGGGTTGTGGTGGTAAATGGGCTTTTTTTTAGCTGCCTAGAAGAACAGGATGCACCTCCTGTCTTTTTACCATGATGTAATAATGACGAAGCAAAAGCCCATAACAATCCCTGACCACTCTTTCCTACCAAGATTGAAAAAACACAGTTACATGATGACATGCTTGCTGTTCCTCCAAAAAAACACTGAGATCTCGTCTTTTAAAAACCCTTCCTCTAACCTCCTGAGCACTTTAAGTCACACGCTGTAGGTAAAGGTGTGGTTCGTTAGTTAACATTATCTATGTTCAATTTTATGTAGAAGGATAAATAATAAAGAAAATATATATTGATATTGTGACTTATTAGCCTAAATGCTCTTCTTCACTAAAACAAGTTTTAGAAACAAGTGCTGTTTTTTCATTTTTTTCATTGACCCACACAATAAAAATATTAAAATGAAAAGTAACTGTTTTTTTTAGTCAGGCACAGTTCATCAGATACTTTTATACTTTTACTGAGTAAGTTTCCCTAATAGTAATTTTCGCTTTGTTTACAGATTTTTTTTTTAATTCTTGCCACTGCTCTCTAAATGTAATGCACCTTTTAGCCTAATGCTCCAATAAAAATAAGGGTGCCATCACCCTCTCGTGGAAAGCAGTGACAGGTGACAGCCACAGAGACAGAAACAAACATTGATGAGATGGACACAAACGTTCATGATTAGCACCTCAAATCAACATCAACATCACCATCACCATGCTGGCAATGAATTTTCATATTTTTATTTAAAAAATATAAATGCAGATTTCTTTCACACTGCCAATCAACACCATGGTTGTCCATTATACATAAGCTTTTCATTTTGCTCAACTACCAGCAGCATTCAAGGTTTATGTTTTTTCAGATAAACATTCCTTTGATCAAAATGACAAATATTAACTGCAGGGTTGATTTGCTCAGCTTGCTGCCACAGTTAGGAGGGATAACCTTCACACCATTAACACCATAATGTGTCTTTAAATTGGCGTTTCCAGGCATCATGGTATTTATGCTCTCAACATTTCTGTCAATTAGAATTTCACACTCTGGGACCAGAGTATACATTTTTATTTTCTGAGCGTGAGATGAGAACTGCAAAGCCTGCTCTGGTTTTTGACTTGGAATGAAAGAATGGACTTTTAAAGTTCAGTGTGACAGGAATTAACTCTTGAATTAGTGGATTTTGATTGCACAGTGTCATTATCTTTGTGGAGACAAAGTGGTAGATTCAGTCTAAAGGAAGAAGCTGTAGCTAGCCAACCAGTATGACGTAACCAGCTGTGGAACAGGTAGACTCGGGACTCACAGACGGCTTAGTGTGAGCTCTGCCCTCAAGATGACAACCTGCCAAGGGTGGCTGAAGTCTTGTGAACAGAGGGAGAGCCACTGGACAGAAATGTGCTGCATTTCTTTAACAAATCCTCTTCTCTGTGTGCTTTAGAACCTGACCAAGCGTGCAGTGCAGTGCTCTGCATGCCCCAGAGCTCCACCCTGCACTTCAGACCCCTCTCTTGTAGATACGAAAAAACTAAACTGTTCTTAAGACAGAGCTGCTGTGTTTTTTTTTTATTTGGTTACTGTTAGAATTCTTTGTGATACTGTGACTAACACCACTGCAACCTCATTCTGAATACAAGGCAAAAATTAAACAGGTGATTGTGAATCCAACCAACCTGATATGCCAGACAGAACATTTCATATATCTTTAAGGTATATTTCTTAGGCCAATCCATGAGACAGCCTTTGAAAGAGGGCAGGTCATTTCAAAAAAGTATCCTTCATATTCTGACCAAAAACAAATGAAATCGGCTGAAGCTTTTTTAGGATGAACCTGCAAGATATCAGACATATCAGCTGTCTTGCAAGGTTAGAATCCAACATGGATGTCATCTAAAACATTTTTTTCACCACATTCAAGACATGTAGGTCCCCTTTTTACATCCTACAAAAACCACATCAAAACTCCCATGTATACATTCTTTTTACAAAATAGCATTTACAGATATAACCAGTTTAGTCTCAGATGAATTGGCTGAAAGCAGGGCTGTTTCTTGCAAATGATTGGGATCAAAATAATTGGAAAGATGTTTTAATTACATATAAAAATGGATATTCATAATATCCGGAACTGTAATACTTTGCCAACAAAAACACCTCAGTATCAGCAACAAGAATGCCAGGAATCGTCCATTTGATCACTGTGATGTTAATAAAATGATACTGCTATTACTTGAACACTGTCGATTGTACCATTACAAAGCAGCTTTTCACTCTGCTGTTACTCTCTTCTTTCTCTCTGTCTTCTTTACTTATTCCATTTGTTGTTTTTTGTGTTTCTGGTTTTGATGTTGTTTTTCTCGTTATTTTTGGTCTGTTTTATGGGTTGGGGTATATTCAGAAAAATTCCTCTAGGCCTCCTCTATTGCCTGCAGGGTTTGTTTTTATTCTCTCAAAGGTTTTATTATCTGGTAAAAGGGCTAATAATAACAAGTTATTCAAGGACTTCTGCAGAAACATCTGATTCAGATTTCAGTCTGTGTCTATATGTGATAAGACCACTGTGTAGGAAACATTTTTATTAAAAGTATCTAATTATTATAATGCCATTTTTGTTGACAAATAAACACATTATGTTCAATTACATTACATATCATGATACTGTGTCACATTGTTTTGTTATATTGTTAATCATTTTATGAAGTCTCTTACTTTGTTTATGCAAGATTATTAATGTTGATTATTGTTGCTTTAAGTGACTTTGTTAAACTCCTTTCTATTCTATTTGACCAAACATTAAGCCACAAATGAGTAACTTCATTTTGTTGTAGCTAGCGTCACTCTCACATTATTTGAAGTTGCGTTGTAATTTTTTCTTATCTGAAGTTATAATTCCTGTAAAGTTAGACAAAAGACTTAAGCTATGCTAAGCTAACACCTATGTAGGCACACTGTAAATTTAAAGCTCTTCTTTAACCATAAAGAGTAGATGCACGGCTTGGTCAGTCTTTTTAAAAAGTATCAGTTTGATCTTCACTCTCAGTCCCAACAGCCATCTTTGGTTTAGCATTTCCGACCAAGAGTGAATATCTACAAGGACATGCTATAGTGAAACAACAGCAGCAGTTACAACAGCAGTCTGTGGTTATGTTTGGATGTAATAATGTGTTTTTGTCTAAATATTTCACCGATTATCTCTTTGTGTAACAGGACCAGTTTTGTTGGGATGTCAGTGAAAGTGTTGGTTGGGCTTTTTTGCGGTCTGACAGCTGTTGTTGATTGTACCTGCCATTTGGATTGCGCACTGAAATTGTTTGCTTTGATCAAATTAGAAGAACCTGAGCTTTCAAATGAGCATCAGTGCCCATTTAAAAAATAACAGTCTGTTTACATGAACAGAAACATTCATAATTAACTCTAATTGTGCTGTGGTAATGGCCAACAGGCATGACATTAGAATCACTTGAGATGGTTACTCTGCATTATGTTACAAAACAATAGGTGACTTGATGTTATGTATATTAAAAAATGGTCATTTACTTCTAAAATTAAACAGGAACCGGTTATTTTATTGTATGACAATTACTTATGTTGAGTTTCTTTATTTTTATTTATTTAGTTGCCCTACATTACATTATCGTAAATTAAGTTTCATAATGTGTAACGAAATGTAGCAATAGGTTACTTTTATTGTTGCACTTTGTAACATTATGATAAT